>CM077440.1:7476581-7649193 GCA_039654765.1 Mylopharyngodon piceus
CAACAAGTGCACGCAATAGGAAAGCATGCAAGAAATGCGTCAGAGCTGGCAGAAAAGCGCAAAAACAAACAGTGTGCATACAAGAACGCCTCCATACATGCGGATACTGCGGAAAAGAGCACAAAAGAAAAGAGACATGTCCAGCAAAGGGAAAGCAGTGTGCTAAATGTGGAAAGTGGAATCATTTCGCAAAGGTTTGCAAGTCAAAGTCCAAATCTGTGCACATTGTAAGTGACAACAAACCTGAAGACGGATACCCAGATGTGAGTAGTGAATTCTTTATTGACTCTGTCACAAACACAATTACTTCATCAGAGCAAGCTTTTGCTGAAGTTGAAATAAAAGAATATGGCTCGCCGTTGAAATTCAAACTGGACACAGACGCTCAGGTTAAACAATACCAGAAAGAGTCTTCAAAAAATATTGCAACAAAGATGCTGCATACCCACAAAAAGCTCACAGGATATGGTGGACAGCCACTGTCAGTTAAAGGCACATGTCAACTGCACTGCAAATATAAAGAGAATGCCATGCCACTGGACTTCTTTATTGTGGACACACAGTCGCCACCTGTGCTTGGATTAATAAGCATGCTTAGACTTGGACATGATTAAGCTGGTGCTGTCTGTATCCTCCCCAGCGAAAGATTCGGAGTCGCATTATAGATGAATTTGCTGATGTAAGTTTACAGGCATTGGTCTGTTTCCTGGAGAATGCAACATCTTCAGCTGGACTCCAACAGCCACCACCCAGTCATTCACCCACCAAGGAGAGTTCTCATTTCTGCCCTGCTAGAACCGGCTGAAGGTAGAGGAGTTGGACTCCATGGAGGAGCAAGGTATCATTGTGAAAGAGACAGAGCCAACAGATTGGGTAAATGCCCTCTGCGTAGTCGAGAAGCCCAAATCTGGTAAGCTAAGAGTATGTCTGGATCCACGGGATCTTAATAAAAAGCGGCTATAAAGCGGCCACACTATCCTCTGCCTACATTAGATGACATCACACCAAAGTTGGCTGGAGCTCCGTTACTTCAGTGTGATGCTTGGATGCTAGATCTGGCTACTGGGCAGTCAAGCTTTCTGAAAAAGCCTCGAAACTGACCACTTTCAACACAATCTTTCGGTAGATACCGCATTTTAAGCCGCCTACCTTTTGGCATTGTCTCAGCCCAGGATATTTTCCAGCAGAAAATGAGATGAGATTTATGCTGTGAAGGTCTGCCTGGAGTTGTGGCCATTGTGGATGATATCTTGGTCTACGGAAAAACAAAGGAGGGAACACGACCATAATCTCAGGAGGATGCTGGAAAGGTCTCGAGAAAAAGGAGTGCGCCTTAATCCTGAGAAAAGAATGGTTTGCGTTCCGGAAGTCAGCTACTTCGGCCACCGTCTTTCCAAAGATGGAATCAAACCAGACCCTCACAAGGTGGAGGCCATAAAAGAGATGTCACCACCTGCGCAAGAATCGTGCTGAACTCGAAACAATTCTTGGTATGGTCAATTATCTTTCAAAGTTTGCACCCAGTCTTTCAGACGTAAATGCACCTCTGAGACAGCTACTGCGGCATGACAATGAGTTTGTATGGGACAAACAACATGTGATGCAGCTTTCAGAAAGATGAAAGAAATCATTACCAGGGAGCCAGGACCTGTGTGCTGGCATTCTTCGATACAAGCAAAGACCTCACACTGCAAGTGGACGCCTCCAAATATGGATTAGGCGCAGTGTTGCTGCAGGAAGGTAAACCACTTGCATATGCCTTGTAAAGTCACTCACAGACACAGAAATAAGCTACGCTCAGATCGAGAAAGAGCTCCTGGCTATCCTCTGGGGCTGCAAGAGATTTCATCAATACATGTTTATGGACGTCACATAACAGTGGAATCCGATCATAAACCCCTGGAAGCGATCATCAGAAAGCCACTAGCTGCAGCACCACCTAAAGACTGCAAAGGATGATCTGGCAGTTACAAAAGTACAGTTTCACCATTGTACACACATTCCTGGAAAAATATTCCAGTGGCTGACACGCTGTCACAGAAAATCAATGCCTTGCACTGATCACAGCCTCACTGAGGAGATGTGATGTTCAAGTACATACTTGCTTCCTCAGCGCTCTCCCTGTCAGGCAGATGTGAAGCTTAGCAATATTCGAAAAGAAACAGACAGAGATGTCCAAATGTCCACACTAAAGAGAGTGATCCAAAGAAGGATGGCCTTGCCGAAAGAAAGAGATGCCCTACAGCCATCCTAGAATCACTGGAATCATAGAGATGAGTTATCGGAGATGGGCGGTATGGTCTTCAAGGGAGAAAAGATCGTAATCCCCATGCAGCTGAGAGAAGAGATGCTTAAACGCATTCACATGCAGGCCACATGGGAATTGAGAAATCCAAACAACGCGCTAGAGACATTCTCTTCTGGCCTGGCATGTCCAAGCAGATCGCCAGCATGGTTGAAAAGTGCTCCATCTGTCTTGAGCGTCGTATGTCAAATGCAAAAGAGCCACTCATTTCTCATCCTATACCAAGCCGGCCATGGCAAACTGTCGGTACTGATTTATTCTTCAACTTGGAATAGTAATGACTACATAGTGGTGGTAGATTACTACAGCTGCGTTACTTTGATTTGGAGAAGCTCAAAAGAGCATGTTAACAGCTGCTGCAGTGATTCTGAAACTGAAAAAAGTGTTTTGCAGCACATGGGATCCTGAAAGGTTATCTCAGACAATGGGCCTCAATTCAGCTCAAAAGCAGTTTGAAAGCTTTGCTCATACTTGGGACTTTGTGCACGTCACGAGCAGGCCCGCATTACCCATACAGAGCAATGGGCTCAGTGAGAAGGCAGTACAAATTGCCAAATCACTAATGGATAAAGCAAAAGCGGACAGGAAAGACCCATTGGATATCAGTCTGTTGGAGTACAGGAATACCCCAGTGGATGGTTTCAAATCACCTGCCCAACTACTGATGAGCAAGAAAAGATTACGCTCCATTTTACCAACTACCAGCCCAACAGCTGAAACTCCTTGGGAAACTGTCAGTGGAAATGATGTTCATGCAAGGCGTGAACAAAAGCAACAATATCAAGGAAAGTACTACAACAGGTCTGCGAAACCACTCACACCACTACGGGTTGGAGACCATGTCCGAATTCAGGAATCGGGTTGCTGGAATCCTGCTGTAGTCATTCAACCTGCTGACACCTTCAGGTCTTACCATGTACGTACTGCAGGAGGCCAAGTCTTCCGCAGGAATCGTCGTCACCTTTTGCAAGATAAGACACAGCCTATCACTGTCGAGCCCAAAATCTCGTCAGGCGCTCTGCACACAGTACCCACAGACCAACCAGAGCAGACAGACACGAATAACACTGATTCTGTTGCCCCACGTTATGTCACCAGATCAGGATGTGAAGTGAAACCAAGAGTCATCCTTGATCTATAATTGTAAAGGGTGTAGGCGGATCGCTGCCCTATAAAAGAAAAAGAAAAAAAAAATGCTATTGTCACTACCATTGATATGTTATATTGTTGTTCTTCTGTATACTGATTGTTGCATTGGTATGTTATACCTTAAGGATTTGCACAACTGCAATATTTTGTTCATTGACATAGTATGTCAAGCTTTCAAAGAAGGGGGATGTAATATTCAAGTTGTTGAATATAGATCTGTAATTCTGATGTGTTATGTAGTTCCTGCATATAGGCACTAGGGGGCAGTGGGTGAATAGGATGTGATGCAGTGTATGCAAAGAAATGATAGAATAAAAGAAGGAAACCGCATGTGTTGAAGCTGATCGAGGATTCTAGTCATCTTTCACAAATAATACATCTGTAACATCTAATAAGGATCGGCCAGGCATAGGCGCGTATCTTCAGTCAGAGCTCTATTTCCAGCTCGTCGGCTTTGGGTCGGCTCACGACTGCAGGCCGATGCCGCGCTTATCTGCGCGTGACCATTCATCTCTGCAACCGACGAGAGAAATGGCGACTCAGGCGACATCTGTGGTTTTCAGGTAAGTTTTCACTTTAAGTAAATTAGAAAAATATTTTGTTAATTCTGTGACACTTAAAAGTTACTAAGGCACTCGGTTTACTACAGGCAGTTTGTAATCACAATTCTCGGAGGCAAAGGGCCAGATGAGCAGCGGAATGCTAGGTCAGCCCAGCTTGTTTAGCTCAGAAAAGTTTTTGTAAGTAGCCAGATTATCTGAATATATCTCGTCCTCTGCAAAATAAACGGATCAGGTCATAAACTGGTAATGGTAGATGTTTATTTATGTAAATGCTGCGTGACTGTGACGTGTTTTAATGGGCGCGCGCTTTGAACGTTCAAACACTGGAGAAGTTACCATGGTAACGGGCGGCACCGCAGTAATGGACAAGCTGCAAAATCTCCGTCTCTCGCTGTTGTTTTCTCTGCTTTCGGGTGAGTTTAGTCCCTAAAATCACATAAATGATATAAAACTGTTCTGGATACGTTTCTTACCTGTAATTGATACGCTTCTGTCGAATATTTACTTTATTGAAATAGTTTATTTTCTTCGAAAAAGTCCGTTATCATAACCGTTGTCAGAACTGTTTGGCTAATATACTGAGCTCTTATGAAAGTTTGCGTTTTTAATCACATCTTTATGTTCAGAAGAGAGGCTTTGATAGTTTTGTTAAGGTTTTGTTGGTAATCTGTCAATGGGTAATTGGAAATTTATTTAAACTGCTGTAACTGACTTCACTTACAGGAAGCGCGAAAATCAAATGAAACGAAATGAAATGATCTTTCATGGTAAACAAATTACATTTAATGTTTAATAATTTAATACCAATCACATTGAAGAAAAAAATGTTCTGTGATTTCAGGAGTGAAAAAATAATTCTACAACACCGGAGGGGGAAGAGCTGCTGACAGAGGAGTAACTTTAGGAAACTCAGGTGAACTGAGAAAGCTCATTAAATAACTTCATACGCATTTTTCCACAAAAGGGTAACACTTTAGTATGGGGAACAATTCTCACTTTAAACTAGTTGCTTATTAGCTTGCATATTGGCTGTTTATTATTACTTATAAAGCAGATATTAATGCCTGACCTGCATGACCTTATTCTACAACATCCCTAAATCCTACCTGATACCTAAACTTAAACGCTATAACTACCTTACTGTCTATTAATAAGCAATATATTTAGAGTTTGAGGCAAAAGTTAATAGTAAATATGTTTCCCATACCAAAGTGTTACTCCACAAAATATTTTACCTATATTACTATGCATGTTGTTTTCTTTTGCAAAATTATTTTTTAATATTAGTTTGTAAGGTTCTGACATCCAAATGTAAGTAACACAGAGCAATATAAAATGAAGTAAGCCTAAAACAAATTCTGTTAATAAATTTTTGTATATATATTCTGTATATTCTACTTTCTCTTACCTGCATTTCACCTCTGCTGTAGCTGGTTTGATTCTAATAAACCTGACATTATATAGGCTCTGTTATAAACTGTTTGTTATGTTCCTAGATTCTTCCATGCTGATGGCCTGCACTCCTATCGAAGAAAATCTCAGGCTAAAAACCATATAACCAGTAAGCAAATCCTCAAACATACACTAACTGTTCAAAAGTTTGGGGTCTGTAAGATTTTTTTGTTTTTGAAAAAGAAAAAAAAACACATTTTAAAATCATTAAAGGGTTAGTAGTTCACCCAAAAATGAAAATTCTGTCATTTATTACTCACCCTCATGCCGTTCCACACCTGTAAGACCTTCGTTAAGCACAAATTAAGATATTTTTGTTAAAAAATCCGATGGCTCCGTGAGGCCTGCATAGCCAGCAATGACATTTTCTCTCTCAAGATCCATTAATGTACTAAAAACATATTTAAATCAGTTCATGTGAGTACAGTGGTTCAATATTAATATTATAAAGCCACGAGAATATTTTTGGTGCGCCAAAAAAACAAAATAACGACTTATATAGTGATGGCCGATTTCAAAACACTGCTTCAGGAAGCATCGGAGCGTTATGAATCAGCGTATCGAATCATGATTTGGATCGTGTCAAACAGCCAAACTGCTGAAATCACGTGACTGTGGCGCTCCGAACAGCTGATTCGACACGCTGATTCATTATGCTCCGAAGCTTCATGAAGCAGTGTTTTGAAATCGGCCATCACCATATAAGTCATTATTTTGTTTTTTTGGCGCACCAAAAATATTCTTGTCGCTTTATAATATTAATATTGAACCACTGTGCTAACGTGAACTGATTTTTAATATGTTTTTAGTACATTAATGGATCTTGAGAGAGGAAATGTCATTGCTGGCTATGCAGGCCTCACTGAGCCATCGGATTTCAACTAAAATATCTTAATTTATGTTCTGAAGATGAACGAAGGTCTTGCAGGTGTGGAACGGCATGAGGGTGAGTAATAAATGACAGAATTTTCATTTTTGGGTGAACTAACCCTTTAACCCCTGGTTGTTTCAGTGAGAGTGTCTGTGAAAAGCCTTTAGGGTAAAATAATCATGGACATGAGATGAGGTGACAAATAATGTTATATTGTTTGTATTTATGATAACATTCTGTTATCATAATAGTTTATGGTCAGTATATTTTCTCTAGGTCTTTTTTGAGTTATTTATTTGTATGTATTTTTTACTGATAAATTCTTAAATACGTTTTACTAAATATTTGGTAACACTTTACAAGAAAGTTCATTAGTGAAATATTAATGCATTAACTAACATGAACTAACCATGAGCAATACATTTGTTACTGTATTTACTAATCTTCATTAACGTTAGTTAATGAAAATACAGTTGTTCATTATTTGTTCATGTTAGTTCACAGTGCATTAACTAATGTTAATAAGATTTTAATAATGTATTAGTAACTAATTTTAACTAATGAACCTTATTGTAAAGTGTTACCAAATACTTAAAAGCTTTAAATGCTGATTGTGGTTCAGGGGGTCAACAACTTTCGGCATTTATGTTATTTTTCACATAAATCTGGTCAGCTTACTCACTGCTCATACTCTTAGCCTCTAAAAAGTTTGAATTGAATTACCAATACAATATCAGGGGGTAAAGATATCATTAGAGTTCTTACAATTATGGCTGTGCTCTTGTTACCAGATGAGATGTGATCCCCAGCATTTGGTGCTGAGATTCTTCAGGACAAGGCCTTGATGCCATGAAGATGGTGAGTTTCCCCAATAGCTGCCACTATCCTAGATCAAGAGACTGAACACAACAGGCTTCAATCTGTATTAGTCTATTTTGATAGGTATATATGTTATGTGTCTTTTCTTTTTCATTACAGCCCATCACTGACAGGCTTTCCTGTGTAAACCATCATATTTATCCAAATGAGGTTTGTAAATGCATGAATTCTTTATATTTTACATTAATCATTAATTTTGAATAAAAATTACATATAGAAGAAAATGTGACAAGGCCTCTCACAAAATGCCATATTAAAGGAATATTCAGAGTGCAAGTCAAAACTGTTTCTTTTGGGCAATATTATACTACAAATATCATCTATTGAGCTAAAGTTAAATTGAACCTGGAATGTTGAGTTATGTTACCAGATGCGATATTGTATTGGGCATGTACAATGGATTTTGAACTCTACTATTTTTATTGCAGGGTCTCTGGGATCTCCAGCTGAAGGCATGAAGACATCAGATGTTGGCCTGGACAGATGTACCAACAGTACACCACACCGACCTCTGCTTTTGCATGGATGGCTACTACCATTACTACCATGTTCTGAGAGGGTATTACTATAGCAAAACTGAGCACCTGTGACAGTGGGATTTCTAGTTGTAAAGAATAATCACACAATGTTTTTTTTTAGAAGTTGCAAACTTTTCTCTCTCTTTCTCTCTTACAAACAACACAACAGTTAAACCTTTTCAAATTCTTTTCTGGTGGTGCACAAGTCCTATTCTACAAATCAGAAATTAAGAGATTCATATGCTCACATTTAAGCTGCGGACACACGACTTTGAGCATGCAAAATTTCTTCGGACACTATAACTGGCGTGATATGACGTCTGCAGAGTCTTTTTATAAACATTAATTCAACATTTAACAAATAGTGTATTCAAAATATAAAAATATACAGTCTACTCGACTTTACTACATTTTTTTTTTTTTTTAATTTAGCCAAGAGGTCACACCTTCATGTAGCGATTTTGTACTCTTTACACATAGTCGTGTGATGCGAATTTGCAGGTCAGAGTTCCAAACCAAACTTTTTGCATGAGCTTGTGTTTCTGGTCTCCCGCATTTGTGTGCATATGAATGGAGGTCAATGGAATGAAAAGCGTAGTGTGACCGCACCTTTATTCTGCAGTTGTTGCACATCTGTATCAAAAGTGTGAAGTCATGGACAGATTTTATTTGTGAACTGATATGCGAGATCTCACATATGACATATCAGTATGTGACATCCCACTCACCCACGTGCTCTATCCAGTGATAAACATGTTCTTGTCGTTATTAATCAGTAATCAACACAGCACCACCCCGAAATTGCCTTGCACTGTAGAATTATGGTTTTGGCAAGAAATGAAAAGTAGCCAATTATTTATTATAAATGCTACTATTTTACAATAAATATTTAAGACTATGTTAGAGAGGGATAGAAGTCATTTTTCTGGATGATAGGTTTTTTCATTACAAACTTTACTTTATTTGAATGATCAGCAAAAATTTGAGCCTATGAGTTTAATAATTTGAATTCGTAGAATAAGATTAGTACAATTTTAACTGTTGTGTTTGTGAGAGAGAAAAGAAAACTACAAGTTTGCAAATCCTAATACATTTTCTCAGTAACTTTACTGAAATATTCTCTACAAATTCCACTGTCACAGGTGCTCAGTTTTGCTACAATAATACTATATATTATACAGCACATGCATAATTTGAGACAATATTCTGATTAAATTACCAGTCTCATTTTACCAATGACAAACCACGTCTATCTTATTAACTACTATTCATTTTGTGTATAATCAATATATAAACAAGTGATATTTAATTGTTAACGAGGGATTGGCTGGACCCTGCTGACCCAATCAGTATTTCTTGTCCAATGGTCATACTTTAATTTTCCGGTTTCTCTAGTATTGCATCCTTCTCATGGGCATTTCATGACTTTTCAGTGTGGGTTAAACCTCTTTTGTGGCCCATAATATATATTTTTTTTTTTTTTTTTTTTTTTAAAGTAATTAAAAATAGTTTTGTCTATGCTATTGAAATTGTGGGTTACATCTTTGTCACCTTTTTCACCCAAGGAGTTTACATTCCTGATAATACAAGAGTGAGGAACTTACATTTTAATTACAAAGGAAAACCAATTCATCTGCTATGTTCTTCTGTCCTCCGTTTTCAAGGGTAAGATTTCTTTATAAACCATCTACTCACCCATATGTCTTTATTTTTGTGGAACACAAAAGGAGAGAGTCACTGAGTCTCAGTCACCATTAGAAAAGAAACAGTGATAGTGAATTGTGACTGAGGCTGTCAGTCTCTTGATGTTCTGCCTTACATCTCCTTTTGTGCTCCAATAAAAATAACATGTTTGATACAAAAGAACATGACCAGTTTTGTTCATGAGTAAATATTGCTTTTAATTTTTTAACTTGAGACTGTTTAGCCTGTAATTTTCTTGTATACCTCTGTGTATTTGAATGTAAATGCCTTCTCTATTAGTCATATTGACGGTTTGTATATAAGGATGTATGCTCTAAACATGCAGGCTATCTGTAACTGTATTTTGTAAATATTAAAACAATGTTAACTGAATGTAATGTGTGATTATTACATAAACATGCTCATTTATCTATTAGTATTAAATATTTGAGATTTTTAAAAACGAAAATGTGTTAACTGTGTAAAACTTTAGCCCAACTGATATCAACATCGTTTCAGCATGAAGTAAGCAAACCATCTGCGTCGATTTTCCGTTAGTTTTGAATGGCATGTCCTGACGCTGGTCTTTGATGCCATGAGAAACATCGATTCTAGGTTGATTCTGTGTCAGTGTGCTATCTGGGTGTAGCCTGAAAGGTTCAGCCTAAATAAATAAAGGCCCTATAAAGCCCCTGCACAGCGGCCAGTATTTACAGCTTTGCATCGTCCACACATCGGCCGGAGAGCATTCGCGATCAGAGGCCGACGTCTCGGCGACATTTTCCCGATTAGCAAACGCTCCCTGAGCTACATCCCGGCGATGGAACTTTGTCCATCGGGACAACATCGGCCCGACGTACGTGTGCTATGTGGGTAGACATTAGTATTTATATCTGAACTATAAACTTTTATCTCAGTACTTCTGTGATAATTTGAATATTTGTAACACAGAAATAAAGATACTCTGTGGTTGAAAACACTGTTTGTGCAGCTGTTAATACCTACATGACAACTGCTCTCTCAAGACGAACTTTGAAGTAGATCAACTGTAAGACGTAAGGAAACTGCCACACTGACGAGCTGATATGTCCTTTTTTATTCACAATCTCCTCGTCACCGGCAGGTACAGCACTCATTTTCATGTGTTTGAGTGTTCTGATCTCACGTGGCGATTGCGCATCTGAACTCCACAGCAACTTGTTTGCTTGTCACTCGTAGCGCGTCTGTTTGTGATCCAGGGACGGAGCAAGCTTGAGAGTTGTTCATGCAACCGAACTTTATGTCTCTTTACATTTTAATGCATTTAAGTGAAACTATATCGAGAGTTATATCGAACATTTTTTCTATCGTTATCGAATAAGACGTACCGTCTATAAATATCGATACCGTTTTATCGCCCAGGCCTATCTCCACCCGTAAGGAAACGAGGACAAGGAGGAACACACTTCTTGAATGTATGGTTCGCCATAATGTGATTGTGTACTGCACTATATCGGGACAGACAACAATAAATAAGACGCACAGTTTGATATAGAGCGCTTGCTGAGGCACTGAAGCTAAAGCCGGTCTTTACGGATGTGCTTTTATCCTTTCCTGGTCATGACATCACCTGCCCATGACGTTCACTCTCGCCATTGGACTAGTTGACACACGTGCATCAGACGCAATCATGCAGAGGTGTTCCCAAAATGTCATTGATGCAGCGTGAGTTCCCTCGATAGGAAACATCTGTGAGCATGCTGATAACAGGGTCATAACAGCTACTGATGTTAAAATAATGTCCACTCTTAACAGAAAACATAATTTTTTTTTTTTCTTTTTTATTATTGTATATCATGTGAATTTTGTATAGGCCTATTATATTTTAAATTATATACAGTACCGGTCCAAATATTTTTACACGTTACTATTTTTAATGTTTTTGAAAGAAGTTTCCAAAATAGTCATGTAGGAGATTTTAGAAAACTCCTTACAAACTGTAATTACGAGCTTTACGATGACATGAACACACGCTTTGAAACTTGAAATCATATATTAGCAAAACACTTATTGTGATTTTGTAAACAACTTTTAATGTTTAACAAAAACATTAAAGCAAATTCTCATTAAGTCAGTTATAAAATTAACACAGATTTAAATGTAATATTCATTCGGTTTTGTTTTATTTATTTTTAAGGTAGATGATGATAGACAGTAATGGACATATATGGAAGACATACAGTTGTGCTCAAAATTATTCATACCCTTGGTAAATATGACCAAAGAAGGCTATGAAAATAAATCTGCATCGTTAATCCTTTTGATCTTTTATTTTAAAAATCTACAAAAATCCAACCTTTCATTGGAGAATAAGAATTTTAAATGGGGGGGGGGGGGGAATCTCATTATGAAAGAAATGTTTTTCTCTAATACACATTGCTCACAATTAATCATACCCTTTTATTCAATACTTTTTGCAACCTCCTTTTGCCAAGATAACAGCTCTGAGTCTTCACCTATAATGCCTAATGAGTTTTTAGAACACCTGACAAGAGATCAGAGACCATTCCTTCATACAGAATCTCTCTAGATCCTTCTGATTCCCAGCTCCATGTTGGTGCTTGTTCTCTTCAGTTCACTCCACTCATTTTCTTTAGGGTTCAGGTCAGGGTACTGGGACGGCCATGGCAGAAGCTTCATTTTGTGCTCAGGGACAAATTTTTGTTTATGTTTTGATGTTTGTTTTGGATCATTGTCCTGTTGGAAGATCCAACCACGGCCCATTATATGACTTCTAGCAGGGACAGTCAGGTTTTGATTTTTTTATCTGTTGGTATTTGATAGAATCCATGATGCCATGTATCTGAACAAGATGTCCAGGACCTCCAGCAGAAAAATAGGCCCACAACTTTAAAGATACAGCAGTATATTTCATTGTACACATGGGGTACTTTTTATCCTTGTGTGCACCAAACCCATCTTGAGTGTTTGCTGTTAAAAAGGTAATTTTTTTGTTTCATCTGACCATAGAACATTTGAAAAGTAACTGACACTACTGGAACTTCAAACGAGATTGGTTCTATGAAAAAAGATCCTTTGCAGGGGGGCGAGTTTGCTCTTTTCCCAGTTGACCTGAAGGCCCAACTGGCTGAGGTGACTGAGCACCAGGTCCCTGTGTTCGCGTAACTGATCCCGAGAGTGAGCTAGTATGAGGCAGTCGTCGAGATAGTTGAGGATGGGAACAAGGGCTCCCTCCCCGACCTTTGTAAAGATGCGGGGAGACAGGGACAGCCCGAAGGGCAGGACCTTGTACTGACATGACCGACCCTCGAACGCAAAGTGCAGGAATGGCCTGTGTCGAGGGAGAATCGAGACATGAAAGTACGCGTCCTTCAGGTCAATCACTGCAAACCAATCTCGGGGACGGATGCACTCGAAAATGCGTTTCAGTAGCTTGTGAAGGCTCCGATTCAAAACTCGCAGTCCAAGATTGGTCGTAACCCACCGCTTTTCTTGGGTACAATGAAGTAGGGGCTGTAGAACCCCAGCCTCATATCGGCTGGAAGGACCGGCTCTATCGCGTCCTTCGCCAGTAGGACCACGATCTCTGCATGGCCATCAGCTGCTTTCACTGAAATGAAGTGGATGCCCCTGAACTTAGGAGGTCGCCGGGTGAATTAAATCGCATAGCCGAGCCTGATGGTCCCAATGAGCCAGCAAGATGGACTGGGGAGTGCTAGCTAGGCTCACAGAGACCGTACAAGTGGGACCAAGGGGACTTTGGTTGCCTTCTCGAACTGCATGCTGCTGCCCACTGGCGATACAGAGGAGGATGAGTGTGGTGAAGTTTCTGGCCTTCCACTGCTCTCCATGCCCTCTTGGAACCCAGAGATAGAGGAACTGCTCTCTCTCTCTCTTTTTTTTTTTTTTTTTTTTGGGAATTTGAGTACCACTGTAACTCCAGTGGCGGAACAATCTCAAAGGATTCTCTGCCCGGCCCTCCTTCTCCGGGAAAGAGCAGCCCCACCCGTCTCTGGGTCACCCGTCTCAGGGGTGATTTTTCACCGACCACTTAGGGTGTACTCACACTAGGCACGGTTGCCTTGAACCGAGCCTGAGCATGATCGCTGGCCCGCACTCATATTGCACTTAACGTTCCGGGCCGGAGCGTGCTTACGCTAAGATACTGTCTAATAAATATCCAGCATTAGCGTCAGTTCTGGCAGGTCACGTCAGTCAAGCTCGCATCAGCTGACTCGCCTATCACAGCATCCATATATAAGCTCCTCAGTATTATCAGCAGCTATTGCTTTTCTCAGGAGCTAATTAAATGGTGAATTCGACAGGCAAAACAGCATCATCTCACTAGGAATTGTGCAATCGGGAATTTAGTGAGAGGGATTCGTTCCCCACATGGATTTCACCTCTTGAACACACGAATTTGCCGCACTGATAATAAGCCGCCTGGTTTGGAAGTGACTGAGTTAACGTTAGCATTGCTTCTCGCATCATTGCAATTAGACATGGACTCGATGAAGTTATACTAATGACTGACTCAAGAACAAGTTCAGATGGATCTGCACTCCCCGCATGAAGAAGGATATCAAGAGAAGATCAAGCATCCACGTCACAGCCGGCTATTTCACTCTCCTTCATCTCTGAATGTTTTCAGAAGCTAAGCTAAGTTCCTTTTAATGCTCATTGTTTTAAAGCTATCCGGTATTAACAACATGCTGTCGTTAAGGCTATCAGTGTTGCTTAGGCTTCCAGTCATTCTCAGTAAAAATGTTTGTGCAAGCTTTTGTGATCGTATTGGCAATGTGCATTACTTATCTGTTGTCATTGGCAACCGGCTCGATCGCTGCGCACGCTGGTCGGGTCGCTTTCGTTTGTATAGCAACATACACGCTGGTCGGATCACCTGTGTTTAGCGCTATACATAGCAGATTCAAGCAGCTTTGCAGTAGAGACAGGAAAACAACGATTCATGGTGCAAACGGATTTTCTGCTGTGGCGCAGCACATAGTAAAAATCGTTCTTCTCAAAGCTATAGTGCCATTGGAAAAACGCTCGTTCTTAAATCTATAGTTGCTTTTTGGAACAAGCTGTTCTTAAAGCTTTATTTGCTATTAGAAAAAAGCTTGTTCTTAAAGTTAGTTGCTATTGGAAAAACACTCCTTCTTAAAGCTGTAGTTGCTATTAAGAACAAGCTGTTCTTAAGGCTATCTAGTTGCTATGGAGGCAAATGTATTAAAAAAAAATAAATAAATAAAAAATCGCTTGTTACCGAAGCTTCTAGTGTCATTGCCGCATACTATAAGCACATACTGTGGTAAGTTTATTCAGGTACATGCTATCTTAAGCTGTTGTCTTAGACTTTATGCTCTTTATGATATCCGATCATATTGCAACATTCTGTGTTAAGTGAGCAACTTTTCTGTGGCTTAAAACTTATCAGAGTATTGTAACATGCTTGTCCTTAAATACACAGAGGTCTCTTATTCAACACTAACAACGTCATAGCTTGATGATCCCGTAAGGAGTGTGAAATCATGGTCGTCATCTTCACTTCCACAGCCGAAGGAATCAGCCCGACAGGAGCAGAAATCATGTTCATGATGAGAAAGCACTGTATTTCATTGCTTAGCTGCACGCTGCATCTAACTCAGAGCTATTGCTGCGGGTGTATGCTTCCCCGACCAGACTACCACTAGTTTAATACTAGTCTGTGATTTACAACATGCTTGTTGTATCAGATTTGCTGCCGCTAGGGGTGTAAGCTTCCCCCATTTATAAAAAAAAAAATTCTGGGTTTTTACAGGCCTAGGCTCATTCAGGTAATTGCATTTTAAGGAAACATGGCATTTAGATTTTCACAGTCAGTTTGTTTTGGGGGATATCAGCATATGGTTTTGTTTTGGGGGGTTATTGCTGCTTTCCCTGCTCTTATCCATGCTAGGCTGCATGGATGCGCAGGGAGTTCTTGCCCAGAACAGAACCATACCGCCAATACAAACTCTATGCAATTATCAATCATATTTGACGATAGTGGTCCTGACAGAAATCCAGCGTTAGCGTCAGTTCTGGCAGGTCACGTCAGTCAAGCTCGCATCAGCTGACTCCCAGGTAACTTACGTCTACCTATAGGAATACGACGCCTATCACAGCATCCATATATAAGCTCCTCAGTATTATCAGCAGCTATTGCTTTTCTCAGGAGCTAATTACCCTCCACCATCCCCAGCTCCTCCTCTCTTCAGTCAGGATTGGCCTTATGATTTCCCTGAATCAGACTAATTCTTGAAATATGTGTACATGTTAAATTATTGACATTAATTATATCTGCATATGTTGGTTCTGTTCTGTTTATTGCTGCTCTCCCTGCTCTTATCCATGCTAGGCTGCATGGATGCGCAGGGAGTTCTTGCCCAGAACAGAACCATACCGCCAATACAAACTCTATGCAATTATCAATCATATTTGACGATAGTGGTCCTGACAGAATGATCATTTATGCCACGCAGCAATTTTCACTTGCATGTATCAGAGGATTATTACAAAGGCAGCTGATGTTAATGGAGGAATTTGCAGCTTTACTCGCAAATTACAATTCCTGTTCATCAGTAAGGTGAGAAGCAGACCAGTTATTCACCCAAATACACTCAAATCAATTACATGAATTGATAAGTGTACTATCAAAGTAGTAATAAAGATGTTTGCCGTTGTAATGATGACAGTAGTGCACACAAAAGTAGTAGCTGTTCCGTGCTTCGGCATGGTTAGCGCTCACACTGCATGCGAACCGCGCTCAAGCCTAACCGAACCGTGCTCTGGCCTACCTCTTCCAAGCGGGCCAGGGACAGCTAAGCGAACCGCGCCCGGACACGGAACGGAGCGATCACACTTGTAGTGATCAGCAGGCAGACATGAGAGCAGACACCCCCATTACATCAATAGTCCCCTTTCATCTGCCATAATGAAAAGCACAGGACCCCAAAACTCACACCTCCAACAAGGAAATAGATAGGCTAGCAGATAAGCCTGCAAAGACAATCACCCTGACCATTTGTGCAAAGGAAGAATGATGACATTAGCATGTCATAGAGCAGGCTAATCCTATCACCATTGACCCCATTGTTCACCCCAGTTCCTCAGTCCTAGGATCTGAGGTGTGAACTGACTCACCAGACAGGTTTTGCCATTTGGCTTGAAGCAACAAAACAAGTATTTTCTATATAAAAATAGACACATAATGGACAAAATGGAGCAAATCTTCTCCATTTCTATTATCAGAACTCTATATACTTAATGAGTGTTATTTGTGTACATGCAAAATTTACAAACTTGCCTGTTAAGGTATACATGAATGCATAGGTAGTTCAACATAACCCAATGATGTTTGGACTTTATGTTTTCAGCACGATGCCTAGGTTAATCTGAAATTGGTTTGGAAAGTGAATTATACATAGGAAAAACCTTAAGGACATTGTTCTAAACATGAACTTTAAGCTATGCAAATGAACCTCATGCAAGAGGGGGGCCATCCAGTGGCCACCTCTGACAGCATCAGCCAATCAAAAAACTGGATCTGAAAGGTGCCAATTTGCATTTCCCTCCTTCTTGGGACAGGTTAAAAGACTTGTCTCTGAGACAGAGAATGGTTCCAGTTTCCGGGTTGCTGCAGTTTCCCGTTCTTGTTCCAGACTCCAGTTCCTGTTCCAGTCCCGGTTCAAGGCTCCGGTCCCAAGATACGCTAAGCTAAGTCCAACTCTACAGAGTTGTGAAGTTGCTCTCTCAAGACTCTGAAGCTCTAAAGAGAGAAACAAGGAAGTTCTGCAAGAAGTGAATTTGGGGAGTTTAAAAACTGCAACGGAGACAACGACTACAAGCTTAGCCCCCATCTTCAAAATATCTTCTGCACCAACTTCAAAATCCTCTCATCAGAGATCCTCCAGATCTGCATGTTCCAGACTGCCCGGATCTGCACTGACTTCAGAATCTAAACATCCTTCCGTCTTGCGTGTTCCAGAGAATAAGGATCGTCTGCACAGACATCAGAACCTTCAAGGCTTTTTCAAAGCTTCTTCTTCTGCGTGTTCCAGGAAAAGGACCTTCTCTGTGCTCCAGGAGTTCAACGTTCACAAGTACTTTGTGTTCAAGACTGTGAAACAGATTCTAACTCCTTTCTTCCCACTGCAGTGCTGCCCAGCTTAACAAGTGGAAGACGTCATCCTCGGATTCAGCACGACCAGGCAGAGGTAAATATCACTTACCAAACCTCTTTCCAGAGACCTTGGCGTTAGTGTATATGTCAGTATATGATTATCTAATTTGCATTAGATTTTGCATAGTTGATATCTACATTTAGTCATTTTAGTTAATAACAAATAATATTTAAAAAAAAATAATATTTAAAAATAGTTTATTTGTTGAATTCAGAATAAGGTTTACCTTATTTCTTCTAGAGAATCTACAGTTTATCTTTCCATAAGATTAACTTGTAACTGCCATAGTAACATCCAACCCATTAACTTGCATTTATCAATCTTTTGCATTTTATCCATTCAGTAGTTGTTAGTTACTCTTGTCTATCCTTTTGTTAATAAAATCCATTTATTACACTTGTGTCTTCCTTGTGTTGATAATACAGTAAGAGGCTCTACAAGTTAACGATATCTCACAAATCCCAGATTGGTCAGATGATATACCTCCTCCAATTTATGTAATTGTAATTCAGTCAACAGTCTTCCATGATTGTTCTTTATTGTCAAGGTGAGACCCCTTGGCTGGTGCCCCGAAAATATTGGAAGGAATCATCTGACTCAATATTAATACAAAATATTAATATTAATATTTAAGACCATAAATAACTACATTTGTGGTACCCTTGTGTGAGGCTAGTCCAAATCACTACACACTTGTCAAGCGAACCGGGGTTTGCAGGTCAAATGTGCTCGGGCACGGTTCAGAGAGCCTAGTATGAGTACACCCTTAAACAGCAGCAGAGATGGGTGGCGTGTAGAGCAGGCTGTGCCAGAGTGTTTTTTTTTTTTTTTTGCAGGGGACGACACCCTTGGCGACGAGCAGACTGAGGGGCAGCCCACGAGGAACTCAAATAGTTTGTTGGGGGAAGCTCCCCGGTCTGCTACTAACTGAGGAGAACTGCTGGGCTCAGTCCCCAACAGTGTCGCTGAAAAGGCCACCTTGTGAGATGGGAGTGTCAAGAAAGTGTTTTTAGCTTGACGACCTCTCACACCTCTGCAAGGTAAGCCAGGGGGCGCTTCTGGACCACTGAGGTGGACATCGTCTGGCCGAGGGCCTGCGCCGTGACTATGATCATGGTTAGTCGACAAGCGCAGCTCAACCCCGGATCAGAACTACCCTCGTGCATTAAGAGTGCCTTGGCCTCACATGCAGGACGGGTGTGGTCTGCACACAGCCACCCCACCATTGAGGGTAGTGAGAGAGGAAAAAAACTTGTGCAGATTTTGGCACTTTTGGCGTTCCATATTTTTGACACCAATAGAGTTCCATACTGCCAAGTTTTCCATGCACATCCGGAAAGACCCGGGAAAGCATGGCTGTACTCTATGAATCTGAATCAGCATAAGCACACACCATTACAGTGGGAAGCTCAGCGTCACCCTCATTTCCAGAGCATAACAGCCCTCTCTCCGATGCAGCAATCAACATCTGACCCTCAGCTGGAGCCCTGAATGAAATGCTAGGTTCCCCTATGAGAAGGACCAGTCCTCAATCCTCAAGTCACCCAAGCTATTTCACCAAAGTAGACCTCTTCTGGTGGCCACCAGAGAGGGCGCTACAATGGAGAATAGGCAAGGAGGCCGCGCATCTAGAGCGCCGAGCGAGCGCTGGGTTGCCGTGACAACCCGCGCTGCAGCCCGACAGCTCGATGGCACACGACACACAGAGGAGCGAGAGGTCTGCTCTCGCTGATCTCTGCGGTTTCCCAGAGTGTCGGGCAGACCCGCGGCTGTGCTTTTACACACAAGCGGCAGCTGGCCAACAACAGAGGGGAATCAAGCTTCCTGGAGAAAGAAGAGTCGTGACCGGCGTGTCAACGTGATCATGTTCTTGTGCGAAAACATGAACCACCCATGTACATCGTTTCAGCACGCTATGCCCAGACACGTGAAACGGTGATTGTGGCCGTCAGTGAGGACAGGAAACGACCGCATCCAGAAACACACGGGTGGAATGTCATCTTTGGAAGACACAACTCACACCCATGACACCCACAGGGAATGTGCAGCCTGTAGTGTGCACTCACTCTTGTTGAAGGTGCAGCTCTTACCAGCTGTAATAACAGCTTTTTAGTGCTCTGAAAACGTGCACCGTCACCAGCTGTAAGAACAGCCTTTTAGCGCTCACTGAAGCCGCACACACACAAATGAGAGGACTCGATCACCGCTGTAGCGCCGTCATGGAAACACCAATGAAGAGAAAGCTTCTTCCTTGAAGAACTGTCTCTTTTTAGAAACACTGCTTGCAGATTAGAGACAGGAACAAAACGAACCGCTCGGCTCCGATGCGAAAAGCTAAAGATGCAACGCACCGGCTGCTCATTAAGCACCCGCACTGCGAGGCAGAGCAGCTGCTGCAAATGATTGCATGCCAATGTGCATTGGCTCGTTTTAGTTACACTTGAAGTAGATTGGGCTCTCTAGCGTGATTCCTATTCGTCAGTCTGTCCGACGTACGTCGAACGTGACCGACTGAATGGGAACTAAGCAGTTTCACTTAAAAAAAAAAAAATGTTTAACATGGTTTATTGTGATGATAAAAGAACAAATTCGTTATATACTATGTACGGTTAAGCAGATGAGCCTAGAATATTAACGCAACATGCAAAAGCGTTTTTCTCCCATGGGCCATATTATAAAATGAAAGCATGCAGTGTAGCCGTTTTTTTTTTTGTTTGTTTTTTTTAAAGGCAAAGCACTTTTTGGGCTCATCTGCTTGTTGTATATAGTGTAAATATAGTGTTGTGTATATTGTACACCAATAAGGTACAAGATGTATGTTTTCACGTTAAGTGTTATTGGGGAATCTTGAAGTATAACGTATGAGGGCAACCCCAGTATTACACCACAGCGTCGCACAAGCTATGATAAAAGTTAAAGAAACAAAGCAACCGAGATGTAATTCTTCAGCATTCCTCAGATGTAATGTTTGTTATAGGCTAACTTAGGCTACATCAGCATCAGGGGGAACAGTATTATAATCTTGTTCGCGGTAGAGAAAGCTGCTTACATGTAGTCTATACACAGGGAAAGTAATCATGAAGACATTGATTTAAACATAAACACCGCTTTTGTGTCTTTATCAGCTTTTCCGCATATATTCTGGCCCTGATAATCATCACATACACTTACCACTTGCTCTATTTCTGTAAATCCGTTTTTGTGAATGAATGATGACTTACTAGCTGTAACGACTGAGACAAATCAGACACAATTATTTGTTATATTTAACAAATGTTTAAAACTTACTCTGGGGTCTGTCCCCATCCCCCGAGAAGACCAGCCTTAGTTTTATTGCCCTGAAGTATGTGTGTGTTGCTACGTGGAAAAGTAGAGACAAAGAGACACATAGAAAACCCTCAAAACAGACTTTCCTGCACTCATTTATAGACAGGCTGTTCTATAAATGAACATGCATATCCACAGGACATGGCATCCATTATTACTGTTTGTGTATTATCTCTGGTTTTTGAATTCAGTATTGTTATGCATATTTTATGATAAGAACCAATGGTTAACATAAACTCACCTATACCAAGTTTGGTGTCTATGAGTTTGTATTCTGAAGATTTGAATATTTGTGTATAGGGTATGTCGATACCTGTGCAACATATCAGTATTACAAGAATCTTTAATAGTTTCTTCAAAACAACTTAACCAGTTAATGTGCAGATCCCCTGCTAGAGACACAAAGGATTGTAAACTTTCCTGTCGGGAGCTCTGGGTCCACTGACCCAGAGGGGGAATGTCCAGCACCAGAGGCTAAAAGCCAGCGCACAGTTCTCCTCCTCCCTCTCTTGCTTCTTTGGATGGACTGACGCCCTGCAGGGCGACCTCTTTAGACCAAGGCCTGTAATCCTAAACCTGCAACCCCAGCCATGTGCTCATCTAGAAGAGTAAAAGAACTCTTTCCTAATACAATATTCAAACTAACCATGCAAGTTTGTTATCGCTTCATTCAACGCAGAAGACATCGATTGCAACTTCAGTATCATCGGACCGAATTCTCAGGACTTCCTACGGCAACAATATATCCAGATGCTCTTTAAAAGGGCAGAGGCCTAATGCAAGTATTGTACGGTATATTAAATTGCTGCTAGTTAGTTAAAATTGTGAACCTCCTTTGTTACAAGAAAGTTTTTTATGATGAATACTGATGATTCTTTTCCTGGTTTTTGGTTTCTTCGTAGCTCCTACTGTTTCCCACTTCCGGTTTCACTCTATCATTTATAATTTTACCTGTTTATGTGTGACTTGCGTGTATGTATGTTTGTGTTTGTTAGTTAGCTATGTGTTCGTGATTTAGATAATAAAACTTGTGCACAATACATATTTGGTTCTGACTCCCTGTCTGTGAATAGACTGCCTCTTAAATGATCAGATCTTGACTACATGCTCTGAGTAGTACCATACAATAGGAATGTTGTTTCCCATAACCTGGAAAGGAACATTTCTTAGAATTAATAAACAATTAACACTGAGTGTTCACTGGACGAACAGGTTAATTGATTGTAATATTAATTTTATTACATTAAGTTAATTTTATTAACTGATCCAAATATTCATAATTAATTATAACTAGTTATGATTAATTATCATATTTATTTTGAGCTAATATCGCTACATAGCTGTTGCTCTGGTCTTCGTTAACAGCCGTTAGCAGCACCTGCTGGTGAGGACAACTAACAGCATGTGGAGATCATGCATCGGCAATCTACTGCTATTCCTGCAGTTCCCTGATGTGCAGTAATGAATTTTCTGTCAAATTTGAGCCACTGAATTTGTAAAGCGAAATAAAATGGAACGAATATATAATGCAATATAATGCAAGCCCTAAAAATACAATGCATTAAAATGCAAGCATGGTTAATGCAATGCTTTTTTTTTTTTTTTTTTTTCTCCAAATAGTGCGATTCAACAAGCTTTTTATTTCAAAAACATTTGGCTTTAATAAACTTCCATACTCTTGTTACAAACCATCATTGACGAAGAATGTGGGTGATCTCCAATGGCAAATTTTACATGGGATCATTGCTGTAAATGCATTTATCTCAGTGTTGAACCCAAATGTGCAAGATAAATGTCCTTTTTGTATGAGAGAGAACCCATATTTCATTGTTTTATGCATTGTGAGAGCCTAAGACCTTTGTTTGTTTTAATGGAGATTCTATTTGCTTATTATATTCTATTTGTTAATGAAATGTTTATGATGATTGTGTTTATTTTTGGTTTTAAATATTGTAAAGAAAAAAGAAGGACAGCTGTTAAACTTTATTTTACGACAAGCCAAAATGGCAGTCTACCTTAGTAGGAAATATAAAATTGTTCACGGCAGTAGTACAATGTTGAATTGTTGTTTAAGGGGCTCTTAAGAGCAAGAATTAAACACAGTTTCATCTTTTATTAACATATGGAAAAAATGGAAGAGGTTTGGAGTGTAGAAAAGATGTGCTGGATTGAAAATGATACATTGCATTTTGTTGAAGAATTTTCATGTAAACTTATGTGCGCTTTTGTAATGGTGTAAATGTAATTTACACCATTTGATGTTTATATTTGTTGTTTTGTATTAAATAAAGGTGTTATAAAAATAAATAAAATCTCTCTCTCTCACTCTCTCTCACACACACACACACACACACACATACACGCGCACACGTTGAGTGTCCATGTTTTATGGGGTGTTTCCATAAACATAATAATTTTTATACTGTACAAACTATTCCCTAATCCTACCCCTAAAAACAACCCTCACAGAAAACTTTCTGCATTTTTAAATTTTCAAAAAACAATAATTTGAATTGTTTTCCTTATGGGAACAAAATGGTTTACCAGGACCACACACACACAACCACTTTTTCTTTCAAAAGATAGCAAATGTTATATCATTTCACTTACTCAAAGTTTTGCTCATTCCTCAATGCAGAATTTAAAGTGTGATTTGTGTTACATTGTGAAAAACAATGGTATTACAGTTTTAAAGTGTGCTGTTATACAGAAAAGAAAAAAAAAAAGTTTTGTGAAGAAAAAAAAAATGTTAGTGTTAGGCATCATTAAAGTGGTCAGTACAACTACACTAGTCTTCTGACACCATATGATAGTTTTGTGTGAGAAACAGACCAAAATTTATTCATATGACTTCATAAGACTTTGAATATATAGTACAGGAGTTGGACTACTGTTATGATACTTGCATTGTGCTTTTGTGTTCTTTTTGAAGCTGGAAAGCTTCAGTCTTCCTTTACTGTAACTGAATAGAACTTAGGGACCAGTACAGTCTTTAGAATTCCCCCTTGTGTGTATCATAAGGATGCAGAATTTTTATTGGGGGATTGGGGTGGTGGTGGTGGTGGGATTATTCCTTCAGCTGTCTTGCATTTTATAATGATCTGAATACAATTGAAAGGGATCTTTTTTGTGACCAATTTTAGTAGTAAAAAAAAAAAAAAAATGCTACCTCTATGTAAACCTTTTGGTAAAAAGATATGGCAGAAGGTTTTTTTTTTTTTTTGTTTTTTTTTTTAATTATAAATTAAAATCATACATTTAAATGAAAAATATCCCCGTTTCAACAACATCAGCATTTTCTAGAAATTAGTCTTAAGGGCCAGTGTAAATTAGGTCTCCTGACAAATGAGGCACAGAGAGATAGGATACAGAGTTTCAATAAATCTGAGGCAGTGCTGTGCTCAGGGCTTCTCTCAAATCTCTGGGGCTGACCTATCTCTCTCTCTAAGGCTGTGTAATGCTCAGGGACAAGCAGCCAACTGCATAAACAAGATTTCAACATAGAAATTTGAAAGCAGTTTCATGGACCCCTGATAGAGGCTCCTAAATAGTAATAAAATAACACTAAAGTCTAATGCATACAATCCAGAAAGCTCTTATTTGTTTAAGAGTGTCATGTTGCCATGCATCAGCATTGGGTGTGTTAGGGTGCGATTGAACCGTAGCTGATTTGATCTGCTTGCAATGAAGCCACTGCAATTGGGTCTGAATCCTTTTGAGATAACAAGGGTTCTTTAGTGCTGATATTGACAACGCATCATCTTACTAATTTGGCCTGACAAGTAGGCCAGTGTACACTGGTATGACAGGTAATGGAGTCTCCTGGAAATGCTTCACTAAAGATCAAGTTCAAATGGATTTCTGGTTAGTGTCCATTTAATGTGATTTCAAAAAGGAACACGCCACAATAAAGTGCTGCTTAAGGTAGGAAAATGTGTTTAAAGAACAGCAAACTGAGATCAAGCCTGAAGCAATGGAATGTAGAATGAGACTCTAAAACAGATTAATGGACCATTTGTCTGTATTACCTTGAACAAAGCGGAAACTTCCAGATGCAAGATGATGAGAAGGAAAAATAAGGTGGCGGCGGCTTACTTCATATAAGACATCAAAGTATCACTGAATTATATAAAATAACTTAAGAAGAACATTACTTAATCTCTCTCATGTTATGTTTGAATTCTGAGCAATCAGAAGCAATAGGTAGATAGCAAAATATTCTCCATTTGCCAGCAGCCCTATCACCCTGTAGCCCAAGACTGGTTACCCACTAAGGCTAAGCAGGGTTGAGCTTGGTCAGTAGCTGGATGGGAGACCTCCTGGGGAAACTAGGTTGCTGCTGGAAGAGGTGTTAGTGAGGCCAACAGGGGGTGCCCTGTGGTCTGTGTGGGTCTTAACGCCCCAGTGTAGTGACGGGGACACTATACTGTAACAAGCAGCGTCCCTCGGATGAGATGTTAAACCGAGGTCCTGACTCTCTATGGTCATTAAAAATCCCATGGCACTTCTCATAAAAGAGTAGGGTGTAAACCCGGTTATATTCCCTCCATTGGCCCTTACCAATCATGGCCTCCTAATATTCCACATACATTGAATTGGTTCTATCACTCTCTCTCCTCTCCACCTATAGCTGGTGTGTGGTGAGAGCACCGGCACCATTGTACTGTGGCTACCGTTGCATCATCCTAGTGGATGCTGCACACTGGTGGTGGTTGAGGAGATACCTGATATGATTGTAAAGCGCTTTGGGTGTACAGTAATACATATGAAAGCGCTATATAAATGCCTGATTCATTCATTTATTCATTCATTCATTCAGTCATATTTATATATATTCATTCATATATATTTATATAAAATATAAAAAATGTATTTTTATATTTTACATTTTTATAACCATAAACTTCTATAATTTTTTTTTTTTTTTTTTTTTGAAATTTCAATTTTATAACTTTTTTTTTACTTCTATAATAATCTGCAAAGTGTCCCCTTTAAAAAGACACCAAACTTAACTCTGTGCTCCGAAGTATTCACGATTTATAACAAATTAAATTTGAAAATGTAATTTCCAGGTCTATGCTTAAAAAGTATGACTGACAGTTAACAGGTTAAACAGTTTTGTTTTCACAAACTTTGAAAATAAAAAGTTGCTAAACTCAGCAAGACACTGGGGCTTCAGGACTAGAGTTGAATAGCCCTGACATGAAACAAAGAAATGTTTTTTTTTATTTTGGGTCTGTACAGTTGCTTTTGAATAGCCGCCTATATGGGTCAAATTGACCCACAAACATCAAGATCATATAAAAATTCTGTATGCACATTTCACAACACATCAGTGTGTTGAAACTTTGCATGCATTTTAATGACCCTAAAGAGAAAAAGTCAAAAATTTTCAAGAAAAACAACAAAGGTTAAATAGTATTTCAGACATCTTGGAAAAAATATAGCTCATTTTTACCATTTGTATCTGACAAAATATTTTTCTGTATTAGAGTAAGTGGGGAAAAGCTTTTTACATTCACAGAAGCTTGACCAAGTGCCTCATAGGCTAGGGCAATGGCATCCCTCACCCAGTGTGACACTGTTTACTTAGTGGTGGCCGCCCCCCTGTTACGACCCCCATAGCAAACGAAGAGTTGCTCTGACTTGTGCCACTGGCTAGTCCGGTGGACGTAAGTCTGAAGAGCATGGACTGGACATAGTCGGTGAAGTTTCTCCTGCTCCTGCGTTGTGAATGGCAGAGGGCAGAAGGCTTCAACAGTGACTGGATGCACGGTCGAGGATAGAACCATAGACAGGTAGTCAGTGTGAGGATGCAAAATAGCTTTCACCATTCCAAGGGCAAAGTCTAAGCAGGATGGGAGGTCGACAGAGCCTGCAAATCCCCAAATCCTTTTAGTGAAGTAATAGCCATGAGGAAAACCATTTTTAGGGACAGAAGCTTGTCAGACGCTGACTCTAGAGGTTCAGACAGGGTCTCAACTAGCCCCTCGAGGACTATGGCTAAGTCCCATGAGGGGATCTTGGCTCTACCAGGAGACCTCAGCTGCCTGGCCCCACAGATGAAGTGGGCGATCAGAGGGTGCTTCCTGACTGGTGCCCCATCAATCAGGGCATGGCAGGCCAATATTGTGGCCACAAAAACCCTGAGAGTGGCGGGGCTTGTGCCTGCTGATATTTTTTCCAGCAGAAACTCCAGCACTGAAACAATCTGGCAAAATGGCATGCAGTACACCACTTTTCAAAGACACTCCATTTATTGCCATAGATTCCTCTTGTGGAGGGAGCTCTAGCACTGAGAATGATCTCTATGATGCCAACTGAAAGCCCTCAGTTGGTACCCTTCAGGGGCCAAACATGAAGGTTCCACAACTTTGGCTGGGGATGAAATGTGGTCCCCTGAGCTTGAGACAGAAGGTCCCTCCTGTTCGATATCACCCAGGGCGAAAACGCAGGCCACCCTGGTGATTTATGTAGGAGACTACCGCAGTGATGTCCACCCAAACTAGGACATGGTAGCCCCTCAGCTGTTGGAGGAAGTATTTCAGGGCCAGATGTACAGCCATCAATTCGAGGCAATTGATGTGCCAATCGAGATGACGGCCATCTAAGACCGCTCCCCAGCCCGAATGGGAAGTGTCTGTCATTAGTAACTTGTGACGACAGCACACACCTAGAGTGGGACCAAAGGTGAGAAACCAGGGTCTAAGCCACATAGAAAGGATACATAGCCTGCAGTTCGTAACCCTAATTTGCCTTTGGGGACTGGCCCTTGGATGAAATCCCCTGGCTTTGAGCCACAACTGAAATGGTTTCATGTGCAAAAGGCCCATAGGGATTACCGTGTTTTTTTTTCTTACCAGTGCGAAAGAGACTCAAAATACTCCGTCAATTTTGGACATACAATTAAGAGTTATACACCATTCTAATCTGATCTGTTCTAATCTAATTCTTTTATTTGTGTACACTCAGAGTAAAAACAAAATGTTGTGCTTTTTGCAAAATAAAGAAAACTAACATGATGCGTGATCTGTCGTCTCGCTCTAAATGAAGTCCATTCTGATAGTCCTCAGAAAATGAACTGTAACTTAGTGAATACTTATCACACAAACATGAGACATATGTCTCACGAAATGTTGAAATGTCAGGTTTTAAATCATGTAAGTCAAATCGAAAACAAATATTCTCTGTTTATGTAATCTGTTTGAAAAGAGAGAGATGTCAGTCGTTCGCGAGTCAGCTCATTATCCACTAATGCAGCCACACCCATGGACCACGCACAGCATTCAAACACAAATTCTGAGGCGATCAATGCAACAGAGTGAACGCCCGCATCAGCTCGAAAAAATGCATCAAGCTTAGTCAGATTCATGTACTTTTCATCATTTTGAGATGCGGTGAGGAATAATTCTAAAAGGATTTACCTCAGAAGAAGAGCATGACTGGTTTCAGTTCCATTTCGAGGATCAACTTGATCAAGCCGAAGATTGTGAATGGTAAGTTTTTTTATTCCTAAATTCTTTATTCTAATCACGATATAGACTAGTGTCAATATTAAGCCTCAAAAGACTGTTTAAATATGAATCCTGCATGTTCTGTGTCTCTGTTTGAAATGATTCAGGCAGACGCGTGGTTTCGTTTAGCTACTACACATAACTTACATTAGTAAACATGACTTATTGGCTTTTCCCAAAAAATACTGCTATACTGAGATGAGTGAAATTGACTGAAATGTGTAATAAATACCGAAATAAAATGTGTTAGCAACATATTAAACTGCACATTAACATTTATAGGCTCCATAATATAACAAAGATACATAAAATGTCATAGCAATATGAATGTTTAGACAATATTTCTTTGGCCTGTTTTGGACAGATTATGAAGTGTTTACTGTGAAATACAACCCGAATTCCAGAAATGTTGATACGTTTTTTAAATTTGAATAAAATGAAAACTAAAAGACTTTCAAATCACATGAGCCAATATTTTATTCACAATAAAACATAGATAACATAACAAATGAGAAAAAATAAATTTTACACTGTAGCAAATTAGCTCAAAAGAATTATAAATAATTAAATATAACGAATTATAATTAATTATAAATATTTACAGTTTCAGACTGTAACAGAACAATTATTTAATCAGCTCGTCCAAACAAAGATAACAAATTATCTTCTTGGCCAAGAAAGAAGAACTTTTTCCAACAATATAAAGTACTAGCAGGGTAATAGCATGTAGCTAGATCAAAACATTTAAGAGACTTTGATTTGTGAGCATAAACACACAGACAATAAGCGTGGATATAATGGTTTAATAAATGAGACTATGTTAGGCTACACACACAACTAAGCAAAGATTATATACAGAATAAAGAAAGTGAAGGAAAGTAAAGAAAGAGAGAGAGAAGAGAATGGCAAGATTGCAACAGTTAACCACAACCTGCGAGAAACATCAAAGAATCAGGTCACCTTAAAAGGGGCACAATCGCGTCTAAAGGCTGCAAACGGGTACCTGCATTGACTTTGGTTGCTGAATAAGTCCAGATGCGGTAGATTCTGGAGATTCTTGATGACCTTGTCAGGAGTGCATTCACTTGGGTTCTTCTGGGTGGTCCATGTTGAATCCAATGAAGTTAACTTAAAGATAAGGTTGCCGGAAGGAGATGGGAAACAATGGTCTCAAAAGAGATTGAGCAAAGGTGTACCTGATCTGAGGACTCTTAAAGGCCCTATCAGTTCACACCCATTTCGGTGAGGTGACCAATCAAAACTGACCAAGAGAAAGTCTTTGTTCTATCTTCTCACCCTATTTGCATGTTTATGTTGGTCTGGAGAATTTATGCAGTTTTACACAAAACTATGGTAACAATATTCTAATGCATTTTATCATAGCATACTATACACCATTAATTATGAAATGAAAAGAGGATTCTTTTGATACTAATGAAAGATGGGGATTCAAAGACATTCAAGCAGTAATACATACACCTGGATATAGGCATTTGAAGTTACCCTGACATAACTAAAGGCCTGGGCTCACTGGTTGGGGAAGATTCGGTGGTGTATGTTTCCCCTTTCTGGTCACCTTGCAGTCTATAGGAATGTTTCAGTTCCCTGTGAACTGTCTCAAGTTCATCTTTTAAGCAGTCCTGTTGCTGAATCAGAGCTTGGACTTCAGCTTGGGTGGTTTGCAGGTGGCCTTCACAGGCTCTAGCCCTGGCATCCCTTTCTGGATATAGGCATTTGAAGTTACCCTGACATAACTAAAGAATCATAGTTAGGTCAATATAACATAAGGACATACATTGAAACACAGGGAAAATACTATATACAGTTAGGGCAGTTTGATTGTGGGTAAAAATGGAGTCAGTGTCCTTTTTCCAAAGTGTATTGGAAGTTTATCTGTAGTCTATGGACCAAATGGCTGGTTGATGGGGGATGTGGAGAGGGGATCACCTCCTGTCTTTGAAGCTTGCAGAGAGCTCCAGACACTGTCTCTACTAAGGTCTGTCATGGGAGCCGAGGTGATAAAGAATCTTTGAAGAGAACTGGTTTTGCAACTCTTTGGAGCTGATGACTTAGTTTGAACAACAGGAGAGAAAAGGAAGGATTTTATGATGCCTAATGCATTTTGATCACGTCCATTCGTTATATATTTCCCCCCTTTCGAACGACGAGGTTCAGGTGGAGACATCGTCGGACGATGGTCAGTTGTATCGTGATGGGCAAGTGGATCATAATGCTCGGGTCTCAGGTAGTTCCTAATTGTCAGTCAGAGCTGCAGTGTTTTCACCAGTCTCACAGTTGGGGTGGTTAGAGACTGTAGGGTGTTGGTCCTTGGTCAGCTCCATCCTGCGCATCTGTTCTTGGCCATGGCAGGACAGTAGTGATGGAGATGATTTTCGAAGGATGCCATGCACACTTTGTTGTCTGGGCTTGCTCTGGATGTGCGGCCATCGGCTGAGGTGGTTGGGTGACGGTGACACTTGGTGATACAATGGCTGCTTCTGTGGTCAAGGCTGGTTAGCAGGGATCTGGGTGAGGTCTTCAGGTCTCATGCCTAGTCATAGGAAGTCTGAGCTGTCCCCCTCATTTCCCTGGCCGAGTCTATCCTGGAGGAATTCCTTTAGAATCCCCAGGATCTCTGCTGTTCTGATGAGAGTTCGGACTTGTGTTGTGGGGCATGTTGTGCACCCCCTGTTGTCAGGTCTGAACGATGGTCAGAGACAGGGTAGATGGTTGGGTGTTTCACCATCTTTTCCGAAGCAGCTTTTTGCTTGACATAGGCCTTAAGGACTAAGTCCCGCAGCTGCTGAGTGGACATACTGCGCGGGCAGGCCAGGACCCCGAAGTGGTGGCTCACTGCAGGGTGCAGATTCCGGAGGAACAGAGTTCTGAAGTTGAAATCCTCCTCCATTCCTGGCTCATTCCGTGCTCCGAAGTAGGTCCGTCGAAGTCTGTTGTAGTAGGCCTGTGGTGTTTCCTGTCTGCCTTATTTGAGTTCCATGGCGCCGATCGGTCCTTGTTCTGACTCTGGGTCAGAAAACTCTCTGATCAGGGCCTGTTGTAACTGCTGGTAATTTGATCTGACTGTTTCTGACTGCCGATCAAGGAAGCTTTGCAATTTACGGCTGGATGATTCTAAGCAAGTACAGTCTGTCTCGTGTGGTCACATTGGCCATAGTCTGTAAGTGAAAGTTAATGTCCTGCAGGTATGCGTGCGCATCGTGGCCTCCTGCATGGTCTGGCGTGAACATAGGGATGTTTCTAGCCAGCTTGTCAAGGTCTCTGAGAGACATGTCGTGACTAGTAGCAGGAGTCCTCTGGAATGGCTCCCACCCCCTTGCTGCTGATGGTGATCCTTGGATGCTGGCTGGTAACATCTTGAGCAATGGGCTCTCACCCCCCTTTCGGACTAGAAGCTCTTGGAAGGTAGGCCTGGGCTCACCGGTCGGGGGAAATTCGGTGGTGTGTGTTTCCCCTTTCTGGTCACCTTGCAGTCTATAGGAATGTTTCAGTTCCTCGTGAACTATCTCAAGTTCATCTTTTAAGCGGTCCTGTTGCTGAATCAGAGCTTGGACTTCAGCTCAGGTGGTTTGCAGGTGGCCTTCACAGGCTCTAGCCCTGGCATCCTTTCAGTTCAGTCCCAAGGAGAGCTTCAGCATGTTAGAGTTTTTCACTCAGTTCCTCTCTGACGTCCATCTCCAATTGCTCTCTGTGTGCTGCATCTGCACAGAGGTCTGTCAAGGCATCTAGGAGTCTTTTCACTTCCTCCTGTGGCTCTGAGTCCTTCTCATCCCTTGTCCTGCCCTGGTCCTGGGCCTCCAGGGTCAGCTGGTCTAGGCGACTTTGAGTGTGTACCTGGTTCCTCCGAGCCTCGTCAGCCTGGAGCTTTAGCGCTGCTGCTTCTTGTTCCAGGTGGATGCCGCTCTTCTCACTTAGCCGTGCCTGGAAGATGAGGTTGTGAGCTAGTGCCCCGATGATCTTGGCCAGCTATTTGTGGTTGTAGCTCTGGGTCGGATCGTGGGCCATCAGCCTGTTCATGTTGTCGTCCAGCTGCTCCTGGCTCAGATGCTGTAGGTCACTGGCGGCTCTGGGCAGGAGGGAATCAGTCATGGCAGTCAGCCAGGCCTCTAGGTGGTCCCAGTGGGTGGCAGAGTTGGATGACCTGGGCATACTGGTGGCAAGAGAAAAACAACACAAGAAGGCCGATGCAAGTCCGCGCAGAGTTAGCAATCTATGCTAGCGTATATTTATGTACGCTGTGTGCAGTTTGGCTAACTGGTGCAGGCAGTTAGTGTAGTGTAGGCCAGGCACCTATTATCTCAGCTGTGAATGGCAAGGTGTGGCTAATATGTGTGGGGGTGCACCGGAATAGTTCTAAACAAAGATTGTTGACAGGGTGGTCACCTGATGGGTCACCTAACGACTTTTGGCTACTTGGGTCGTCAGTCTATTATTCAGCATTCCATGATGTTTCTCATAGGTTTGTTCTCCACATGAAATGAAAACAAAACAGAATAAAGCAAAAAAAAAAAAAAAAAAAAAATCAACAGAAAGGGATAGAGGTGGAAAAGGTTCTAAGCTTGTTACCACTGCTAGGGGTTAGGACAGGGCCTACAGAGTGGGGGCGCTGTTGAGTCGTAACGCCTAGGGAGATGGTATGGCTAGGAGAGGGAAGATGGGCCAAACACTTAAAAGACCAGGGAATGTCTAATCCTCTTTGGGCTTAAAATAAGTGAGGGGGCCTGTGTCTAATTCAATAGGCCAGGTGGTAAATGGAGGTCACTCAGGTGAGACCCAGTGGTGAGGTCAACCGTTGCTTCACCACCCAAACACTAGGGGCAGTGCTACCTATAAATAAAACACAAATGTCTGAACAAAAGGGAACTTAACTTAAATTTGAATTTAAACTTTGTTTAAACCAAATTTAAAAAAGTGTATAAAGAAAGAGAGGAAAAGGCCTGAATAATGTCAAGATAATAATGTGTAAGAAGAGGGAAAATAATGATAAAAATAAACAAAATAAAATAACCAAAGAAGAAATGAAAATCAAACAAATTAAATAAATAAAACAAAGAGATAGAGAGAGGAAATCCGACCTAGCTGAGAGTGGCCACAAGGTGGCGTGGGTGAGCCCACACAAAAGAAGTCAAGAGAAGTGTTAGACACTTAAACAGACTGCCCTCTAGGGTTAGTCAGAGGTATTATGACCTAGACTTACTTAAAACGTGATTAAATCTGAACGCGTTTAGTGCGAGATTACTCTCTTCTTAACAGTCGATTTACTGCAACTATCACAAGTACAATTTTTAGATCTCAACGGATCCTTCTTGTGCCAGTTTACTGCACAAGAGTGTGTGACAGGATTTCTTCGCTGCCAGTACACAAAAATCTAAACAACAGGATTCCTTCGCTGTCGTTACAAATTAACACTTAATCAAGGTTTTAAGAACTTCCATTTACATATCAATCAGATACTGGCCTGCAGTCTTTTCTGATTAGATTTGCATAAGGTGTGCATTAGTTAGCAAGGCTAATGGTTAACCTTAGGGAGTGAGATCACTTAGTTGAATGGCATTGGATATACGCAATGAATCAAATCTGGCGATACAATAATTATAAGGCCTTTTAAAAAGATGATAGGAGGAACTTCAAATCAGTCTTTTTATCACACTGAAAGAAGATTTCTTCGTTCTTTAACAGGCGATAATAATAATATTAAAATATGCTGTGAAGAGATTTCATCATTTTTACAGGAACAATTTTAATATTATAAATATAAAGTTCAGTCATGAAACTCTATCAATCGCTGATTGGTTCTTTCAGTACTACGACACCAACCAATCAGAGGTACTTCCTCATTTACGTGGCTTTATTTATACCGTATCCTAGCTGCGATCAGCACGCCGCACAATATGAGTATGAACTCCTATAATATTTTTTCTCTTGTTGTCTACAATCTACCTACTTGGAATAATGTCTCATCTGGAGGTCGATGAGGTATTATCTCTGGTAGATCAAGCATTCGATCCAGATCCTGATTCTGATACAGAGAACCCAAACTCTCCTTCCACCGAAACGATCCAGACAGCTCCCCACAACTCTATACGCCGGAGCGTTCGTCTAGCGCAACGCCATGTTTCTATCAACGACTGGCCAGTACATAAGATTCTGGAATACCTTTTCAATCGGAACATCACGCCTAAAACTGGTTTATCCCACCAAGAACTTTTTGCTCTCTTCCTCTCTGTTCCCGAAGTCGCTCCAAGCCAGCTTCTTCCTCCTCCTCCATCAAGCCCTGCACCGGCCAAAGCTAAGGCCAAGCGCAAGAATATAACTCCAATCGCCGCTACTCCTCCAGCAAAAAGATCCCGCAGCGACCCTTCGGATGACAATGATCCCATACTTTCTGTTCTCCTTCAAATCAGGGACTCCATCGGGAAACTGGAGAACAGAGTCTTAACTCTGGAAAAGAACAGCCCTTCTCCTTCGACATCCAGTGCACTTCCGACAGATCATCATACAGTTAACGTATCATCATGCATCGATTCATCTCCACGACACACCCTCGCCTCAGCGCTGCCAGCTCCACCAAATGGGTCTCCGTTCATTTCTCCAGCAGCAGCAATCCCTCACAACCCGAGAAATCAGATCATTTCAGGTAACGATATCAATCTTGTGAAAATCCTGCTTTACTCTACTAATGCAATTGATAAACGCATCGTTGATTGTGGAGACATTTCTGTTGTCCTTAAAGATTGTGACCCAAGACTGTCCAAAAGTTTGTCTCTAGCCGAATTCAATGTAGCTTTCGGTGTTTACAGGGACACTTTATGTGAAGTTTTCCCCGATAGAAGAGCCGAACTAGACACTTATCATGCCATCATTTCTGATCTTGCGCTTAATTAGGGCGGCTCACTCTTCTACGAATATCATAAATCTTTTTCAGCGAAAGCAGCTTTGTATATCTCCCGTTTCCACCAAAAACTTGACTGGTCAATTATAGACCTCGAACTGATCAGCCGGCACTTCACCGGCCACAGAGCGATTTTGTGTTCAGTTTGCGGCTCCTTCTCTCACACTGAAAGCTTATGCCCCAGAACGGCATACCTTCAAACCCAGCGAAGTTCCAACATTCCCGCAAAAACTTCTACAGGGACAAAAAACTTTTTTCACTCTAAACAGGTGAACGATACATTTAATTCTGCTGTTCCTTTATGTATTAACTTTAACGAATCAGTGTGCCCTTACATCAAATGTAGATTTCTTCACTGCTGTTCTTTGTGTGGAGACAGTCATCCTAGAAGTGTTTGTCCCCGCAGGTTCAAGAACCCGCAACATTGCAAAAGATGAATAAACATCCTTCTACCCCTCTCAACGTGAAAGAACTGTCTAAAAATTTATCTTCTCATCCAAATCGTTGTTGGGTTAATTTCCTCATTACAGGTCTAACTCAAGGTTTCCTAGCTGATCTCAGTCTAATTCCCTCCTCTATTTATGTATGCAAAAATTTACTGTCAGCCATGAAAGAACCTGAAATTGTGGACAATCTAATTCAAAAAGAATTAGATAAAGGCTATCTAACAGGTCCTTTTAGTAAATCTCCGTTTCCTACCTTCCGCATAATCCCTGTAGGTATTGCTACTAGGAAATATTCAGGAAAGAAAAGATTAATTATCAATCTCTCTTCACCCCACAATTCTCCTACACCTAGCATTAACAGCCTAATTCCAGAGGATATTTTCTCTCTTTCGTACGCTACTATAGATCACGCCATTCAATTCATCAAAACAGCAGGTGAAGGCGCCTGGTTAAGCAAAGCAGACATAACAGACGCATTTAAAATCATGCCGCTACATCCTTCTCAATGGCACCTTTTCGGCGTCAGATGGAGATCTAAAATGTACTTCGCAGTTCGTTTAACTTTCGGCTGCCGCAGTAGCCCTAAGATTTTCGATTGTCTCTCGGAAGCTTTGTGCTGGATTCTGCTAAACAAATGTAAACTTCCTTTCGTTTTACATTTATTAGACGATTTTCTCGTGGTCGATTTTCCCAACTCTCCCGCTGATCGCTCTCTATCTAAACTTGAGAATTTTTTCCAAATTAAAAATTCCTTTGTCAAAAGAAAAAACAATTGGTCCATCTACTCGTCTTGAATTTTTAGGCATAGTATTGGATAGCAAAACAATGCAAGCATCCCTTCCAGAAGAAAAGCTCAAACGCATTCGCCAAATTATCTCCGAATTCCAGGCTGTTCGATCTCTTTCGAAACGAGACATGCTGTCGCTATTAGGTCACTTTAATTTCGCAATGCGAATTATCCCTCACGGCCGTGCTTTCATATCCAGACTCTTAGATTTATCAAAAACCGTTAACAATCTACATGATCTAATCACGCTAGACGAAGGATGTCTTTCTGAATTACGTTTCTGGATCCACCTACTAAATGAATGGAACGGAATATCTTTCTTTTACAATGACACTTTCGAAACTTCTAGCTCCCTTCAATTTTTCACAGATGCTGCTCCATCCATAGGTTTCGGGGGGATGTTTGGGAATGACTGGTTCGCGCATAAATGGCCGTCCGAGATCCTTAACCTCGCTGATATAAAATCTACCGCGCTGTTCGAAATCTACCCCATTGTTATCTCATGTTTACTCTGGGGAAACGAATGGTCTAGGAAAAAGATCATTCTGTGCGATAACCAAGCTGCCGTAGAAATAATCAACAAAAGCCGTTCAGCTATTCCTTTCATCAATCGTTTAATCAGGCGCCTTATCTGGATTAGTATCACAAAGAATTTAATTCTTAAAGCCACATTTATTCCAGGTTTTTACAATAACAAAGCTGACGCTCTTTCCCGTTTTAAATTTCAGGAATTTCGCTCCCTCTGCCCAGACGCCCTTTCTTTCAGTGCTCCATGCCCTCCTTTTCGCCTAACGATTTTAGATTGAATAGCCTCGCCTCATATCTGGCGGAAGCAAAAGAACTCTTGAGAAAGGGAATGGCTAAATCCACCCTTAAATCTTATGACTCAGCCTGGTCTCATTTTTCTCTGTTTTGTGCCGCTTTCGCATTCTCCCCTTTTCCAATAAATTTCAAAGTGCTAGCCGCCTTCTTGGTCTACTGTGTTAATTCCCACAAATTACAACCCCCTTCCATCAAAGCTACACTGGCAGGCATTCAGTTCCATCTTCGTTGCACGGACCCCAGTGCACCAAGCCTCTTCAAACATCCCGCTATTCGTCTGCTATTGAACGGTATCGTGAAGACTTCTCCTGCAACCAAAGACAAACGTTTACCTATTACTCTACCTCTTTTGCACAAAATGCTTCACCGTCTCAGAAAGGGTGTTTTCGATCTTTATACCAACACACTCCTAGAGGCAGTCTTTCTCACAGCCTTTTATGGGTTTTTAAGGTGCGGGGAATTCACGTGCAAATCTTTATCATTTAATCCTGATATCGATCTTACTATGGCCGACATCACCTTGTCCAAAAACCATTTCTCTTTACTTTTAAAGCACTCAAAAACCGACAAATTCAACAAAGGGTCGCACATTTTATTATCCAGAATTAATTCTGTGTTTTGCCCTTTTTCTTCCATGTCACGATACCTGCAATCCCGGAGAAACGCCGCTCCCCAAGACCCACTGTTCCTTACAGCAGACGGCAAACCTATGACCAGCGTCTGCTTCTCCGCTAAACTGAAACAGCTATGCCATCTTTGTGGATTAAACAGCGAAGTATACACCCCTCACTCTTTCAGAATCGGCGCAGCAACGACAGCCGCTCCAAGAGTACCATCCGCTACCCTTAAAGAGATGGGGCGCTGGAATTCGTCAGCATACGAACGTTACATTAGACCTAATTCCAAAGACATCATGGAAGGTCAAAAGCAAATGAGTGTATAAAAAAAAAATAATAATAAAAAAATAAAAAAATCAGGTGGCACGGGGTTGGGCTTTCAAGTAATTTTCCGTTTACTCCAATTCACCAAAAAAAAAAAACAGCACTACAGTAGATAAATCCTGTCACATTGTATAGGCATGTTATTTATGCATTGAGTCTGCTCAGTAACTACTATATCTAGCCCAATAGGTAGGAGGCACATTTACAGGTAAGTCCATTAGTGTTAAGCCATTCGGCAAAGCAGGCCCAGGCACACATAGATAGCCATATACACGCTTATAGCTCTACGGAGCAGCAGTAGTACACATATTTTGGCGTGCAGATCTGCTGGGTGGGGGTTTTAGGCGTTTTAGGGGGTTCTATCATTCTGCAGCAGCCTTTCCTTTGTTGTTATTTTGACTAAGCTGAACAATTATGTATTTGCTCAGCAGCAGCAGCATAGCAGATCTTGTCCGCCAAAATCAAGCCTATGTACATTCCATGCTCCATGCTATTAAAATGCTGGTTGAATCTATTCACTCCGAGAGCTGTCATGATTGAAATATAAAGTTCAGTCATGAAACTCTATCAATCGCTGATTGGTTCTTTCAGTACTACGACACCAACCAATCAGAGGTACTTCCTCATTTACGTGGCTTTATTTATACCATATCCTAGCTGCGATCAGCATGCCGCACAATATGAGAACTCCTATAATCCCACCTCCTCCCCAGCGCCAACCTATGTACATTCCATGCTCCATGCTAATAAAATGCTGGTTGAATCTATTCACTCCGAGAGTTGTCATGATTGAACTGCAGTTTACTTTAAAGAGTTAACAGTGGCTAAAATGTTAAGACAAATATAGCAGCTGTTAACGTACTGACTGAACGACTTTAAGCCTTTCAGTTATCAGAGAAGTGAGTGCGCGTTGCACCTTGTCTCACTCTATGAAACGCACATAAAAACATTAATAAACACACATAGATTAAAAATGAGTTGCTCACAAAGTTTAAAACATTGCCCGCGTTCTCCACCAAAAATAATGTAGCAAATTAGCTCAAAAGTATTATAAATAATTAAATATAACGAATTATAATTAATTATAAATATTTACAGTTTCAGACTGTAACAGAATTAATTTTACGATTATTTAATCAGCTCATCCAAATGAACAGACAGCATAATCAGTTATCAATTCTAGGAAACTTCCTGGCCAAGAAAGAAGAACTTTTTCCAACAATATAAAGTACTAGCAGGGTAATAGCATGTAGCTAGATCAAAACGTTTAAGAGACTTTGATTTGTGAGCATCAACACACAGACAATAAGCGTGGATATAATGGTTTAATAAACGAGACTACGTTAGGCTACACACACAACTAAACTAAGCAAAGATTATATACAGAATAAAGAAAGTGAAGGAAAGTAAGGAAAGAGAGAGAGAAGAGAATAGAACAGTTAACCACAACCTGCGAGAAACATCAAAGAATCAGGTCACCTTAAAGGGAACCCCTGGTGTTAAGACTTGTATGGCTTAATATAACGTAAACGATGTCTCTTACTGAAATATGTAGTAGAAAACCCATGAAAGATTTACGTTATTTAAAAAATCCATTACATATTTGGACAATGGGCGGCGCCATTTTGTTTGTGTTCTATGTCGATGATGTCAAATGGTTGCACTCTGTCAGCTACTTACATTACTCTATGGCTATTTTTAACGCAACACAACTCGGAATATAATATACGATGCCACATTGTGCAGCTTTTGGTTGTAATTTTGGGAGGAGTTAAATTTACATATGTGATTTCAACAACCAGATGCATTTAGACCTGTTCAGTTTTGACTGGAACGTGTCCCAGACCACCTCCTGAAATGGTTTGAGTGATCGGATTTATATCCGTCTCGAGTGCGTTTCGGTGACAAAGTGTAAACAGACCCAAAGACGTGTTTTTTTAGGAAGTTTTATTCGTCCACATTCTTCACAACTTCCCATTCTTTTCTCCTCTTCTTATCGCTAGTAAAGCAGTAAAGACTTACATCGCTTCTCTTTTGGCTCATCGACTGAAAATTACAACCAAAAGCTGCACAATGTGGCATCGTATATTATATTCCGAGTTGTGTTGCGTTAAAAATAGCCATAGAGTAATGTAAGTAGCTGACAGAGTGCAACCATTTGACGTCATCGACATAGAAAGCCTCATACGTGTTAACTGGGAATGTTATGGTCATCAAGGAAAATGGAACACATGTGATGAAATTCGAGGAATGCCAGTTAACAACCTTCTTGCGGCTGCATGTACTCTGTTCACTGGGGCAACTTATGTAGACATTGATGATTGGGCTGCCTTGCTCAACCTCCAAATCCCAAAGAAAACAACCTTCTACGCTATTCAGTCCTCTTATTTAATTCCTGTTGTAGATGTTGTGTACAAGGAACAACAGGAGCAAATGCTGGAAGGTTTGCGGATGCAGAACAAACTGCAAAAAGGAGTGCATTTGTCAGGGGATGGGAGATCTGACAGGTAAGTGTAAATGTTAAATGCATGTATAAGTGAAACACACTGGAAACATTTTGAGCTTTGTTAGCATTCATTTGCCTCCTATCATTTTTACAGCCCCGGATTTTCAGCAAAATACTGTACATACAGTTTAATGGATGATTCCACCAATCAGGTAGTCCACTTCGAGTTGGTGCAGGTCAGTGTGCATGTGGATATTTTTAACATTTTATGGACATGGTTATTTAACATGTTTTCAAGATCACAAAGATGAAAGATCCGCACACGAGAATACAGTCAAAAAAGCTCCAAAATGTATTATCCAGAGGCCATAAAAAAGTGCAAAAGTGCAAGTGCAAAGTGCAAAACGTTTTCGGGATCAACCCTTCATCAGTGCCATGATTCCAAGCATACACCTGTATCCATTTAATAAGCTTATTACAGTAATCATTATAGAAGACAGGACCTCCAATATTCACACCACAAAGGTAAATTGATATACTCATAATTATACAACACTTTTAAAAAAACTTAGCTCAAAGAAATACATATTACTTTTCTTATTATCAAAATATCATCAATATACATTGTAATACTATCATATGAACATCACAATTGAAATACATAATCATGAAAAACGTACAAATGGAGAAATATACACCCACATGATTAATTACTAAAATACATAAGCAAAAGATCCAGTGTGTGTAAATTTACCAAAACAATGAAAATTTACAAAAAACAATTGAGAATCAGTTCTTCGTTCATACCTGAAGGATGTAAACATTTTAGATCAAAAATCCATTTGCACTCTCTCTGTAAAAGTTTCCGCTCTATATTACCACCTCTACGCGACGATGTAATGTGCTCAATTACCACAAAATGTAGATCCGAAACTGAATGCGACATATCATTAAAATGATGGGCAACTGGAGATTTCTGGTCATTTCTTCTGATCGCACTCATATGTTCAATGATACGTGTCCTAACTTTTCTGTTCGTCTTGCCTATATATTGTTTCTCGCATGGACAAGTCAACAGATATATTACATTAGTAGAAGCACATGTCACAAATTGTTTAATCTTATACGTACGATTCGTTACACTACTCCGAAAAGAAAAACATCGTCTATGAATGTTCCTGCATGCCGCACACCTAAGGCAAGGAAAAAATCCAATGTCCTTATCTATACGTATCTGAGAATTAGCCTTAATGAAAGTATCAGATTTGACCAAAAAATCTCTAATATTTCTGGATCTATAATGTGAAAAAAGTGGCGGATCCGCAAAAAGATATATTTCTCCATTTGTACGTTTTTCATGATTATGTATTCCAATTGTGATGTTCATATGATATAAGAAAAAAAGTAATATGTATTTCTTTGAGCTAAGTTTTTTGTGTTGTATATTTATGAGTATATCTATTTACCTTTGTGGTGTGAATATTGGAGGTCCTGTCTTCTATAATGATTACGGTAATAAGCTTATTAAATGGATACAGGTGTATGCTTGGAATCATGGCACTGATGAAGGGTTGATCCCGAAAACGTTCTGCACTTTGCACTTGCACTTTTGCAGTTTTTTATGGCCTCTGGATAATAAATTTTGGAGCATTTTTGACTGTATTCTCGTGTGCGGATCTTTCATCTTTGTGATCTTGGATTTATTTTTTGGATTTACGCACCACCAGCAATTGTAATAGTATTGTTTTTTGGACTGTGATCTGGCGCTACGCTTTTCCGTCTTTTCTTATTGAACATGTTTTGAAATATTGGTTCACTTACAATGCTTGTATTATTATTGTTGTTGTTATTTTTTAATATGACCATAAGCTATTCAGTCAAAAGCAGGAACCACAATTGAGGATGTAATTATATATATTTTAACATTTCTAAAAGGTTACAGAAACATCAAGCTCTGTTGCAATGGAGCCCCTAGGCTGTAGGAGAGGGAATTGACATAGAAAAAGGGAATTGACATAGAAGTAGGGCTGTGAATCTTTGGGTAGACTGCGAATCGATTCGATTCACAATTCATAGGAGTTCGATTCGATTCAAGAACGATTTTTGCAAATTCAGAACGATTCGATTTGAGACGATTCACATTAAAATTCGATGCGATTCGATTAATTAGATTCGATTCTGCATTTTTATATGCATTCATAGGGTTATTGAAATGTTTCCCCCAATGTGTCTTAGTCAGGGTGCGAATTACACAGTGACCTTCAGGAGGTCAGAGTAAGGGCAAAAAGAAAAAAAAAAACTTTTGTCAATTGTTAATGTTGGTTCATGTTAGTTCTTAATGATGCTACATAACTTTATTTTAATAGCCTAAAAATTGGCATTTGTAGAAATTTACATAAGCCACAATTTTAAAAGACTTTAAAAGTATTGTTAGTTCATGTTAACTATAGTGTAGGATAGTGTTAATGGCTACACAACCTTATTAAAGTGTTCCAGGTACATTAACACTAGAACCGCCAGGGGTCGCTGTATACCTAAAACCGCCATGCGGGTAAATTTTACCCGTGCACATTACACCTGTTTTTATATGGCTATAGAACATATTATTTCACTGTATTATGTCACTGTCTTCACAAAGAAGTGTCTAGAGTCATGAAATGATTATGTCTAGTCATCAACTATATTTTTGTCCTGTTGTTTTATGTTCAAGGCTTTTTTTATGCAGGCTACACTAATCACTTTTCATAATGGTCAATATAAGCTAAACAAGTCTGCGCTGACAACGAGAATTAGAAGGAAGTAAATACATATTTGGGTGGTGTAATATTATAATTAATCATATATTAAGATAACCCATGTTATTTAAATTACTAAAATAGCCTATAGACAATAATGAACAATAATAATTCACCACACTGCAGGATGTATGATGCGATAACAAATTCAAGCGCACAGCTTCACCTAATTAATTATTAATTTGTTTAGTTATATGATTTATAATTTGAATAAGAGAACAACACCAGTAAACTTCAGGTAATCAAAAAATGGTTTTATTCAGTACATCACATGAGCCGTCAGATGCTGAGCCGACCCAGGACGCATCACTGATCTCGCCACCATCAGACTCTCCATCACTCATGGCATTTAGGGCTTTTAATACCTCTTCGGCATCCATAAATCGCCGCCTTTTACTCATTGTGACTTTATTTATGAAACCGATAACCACTAATTCAGTGAATGAAAGGCGTTGCCTAGCAATGTACAATGTTTAAACATGAGGGGTGCGAAAATACAGGCATTATACAGCGGGTAAATTTAACCCGCGCGGCGCTTATAGGTATAAATGCCCCGTTTTTTGATCTGGTTTTATCTAAACAATTTTTAACACCAAGGGATTGGTGTTAATTGTAAATTACACAATTTTAGTAAAAGACAATGACTGGGAGACTTGAATGTTTTATTGAAAACCTGTTATGTACATTTGAAAAACAGCCACGGGTAAAACTTACCCCGTGGCGGTTCTAGTGTTAAACATATGCTTACATGGCGAGACTACCCTAGAATATCATGCACTTTCCCAACTAATCCTAAACTAACTTTTCTTCACAGAATAGTAAGAAAAGCCCTCTTTGTTCTCTTTATATGGAGCATTTTCCTTATGATGATTCTGAAAGAAAATGCGCTGGGTGTCTACTGTTGCTATAGTAATGATCGCAACTGTAATGTGCATCTGATTGATAGATAAACCGCGCATTCTTATTTCAGTGTTGTTAATGTAGTTATTTCAGCAGTTTCCTTCGTACATTCAGTTTAACATTATTAAGTTTAATTTCATTTATCATTCATTGGAACTATTTAGACCAGTGGTCGCCAACCCGTCCATCGCGATCGACTGGTAGATCTTTATCACTGTCCCAGTAGCTCCCGAAAATAACAGAAACATGAGTACAAAAGACATTACATTTCTCCAGTCTTTATACTGTATTTTTGTATCTATTTTTATGTTATTTTTGGGAGCTACTGGGACAGTGATAAAGGTAAATAGCCTATATCATGCCTGAGTTTGCAAACGGCCATTAATAAAAGGCCAGAGACGCTGAAGACTGACGCGAAGAGGAGAAAATTCTGTAGCAGGCAGAGCAGCTCACTGTTCACAATGCTCGAAACATAGGAAGAAAATATAAATATTGAATTGGGGGTGAGGGGTTATATGAATGTATCTCTGAAGGGAACTTACTGTCATCAGAAAAGTTTCGATGGCAATGGCATTTTTTAATTTCTTCTTACAGTACCTCCGAATAAAGTAGCTGTTTATAAGCGCAGTGCTGCTTTGTTTACAGTGGTAACCAAGGAAACGCTGTATTGCTGCTTTTCCATAAGCGCCCCCTGCTGTCAGAGAGTGAATCTGCATCTCATTCAGCCTGTCTGCTGTTTTTGTTTCATGCTTTTTTGTGTGTAGCAGCATATAATTTCACAAAAATAAAGTCAGACCATTCTGCATCTTTGTTTGGATTGAGATTAAAATGCAGTGGTTACCTCTAATTTGAAATAGCTAGATATTTTTTGTTTATAATTATAATAATAATAAAATATCTGCAACCAGTATCAGAATCGGCCAATTTGCTTGTAAAAATAAATCAATCAATCAATCAGAATATGAATTGGCGTACGGTTGAAGTACGGTTGGGCAAAAAAATGCAACTTATCCTCTTTATCGAAATCTGCTGACATATTTATGAAGACTGTTTTATGTACAGAGCGCGTCTTCCTCTGGTTGTAAACACAGTGCTGCGCTTCCTGGTCATATGTCAAAACGCTGGCTTCTACATCATCTCCCACACGTGTCGTGGTGCTTTCATGAGCGCATGTCAGAGGCCCAGACGGAAGAGAAGAACTTGAACAAAGTCGTTATATTTATTTATTTTATTTTTTTTGTACACAAGAAGTATTCTCGTCACTTCATAAAATTATTGTAGAACCACTGTAGTCACGTCGACTGTTTTAACGACATCTTTACTACCTTTTTGGATCTTGAGAGTTTCGATGACGTTGCTGGCAATGGAGGCCTCTCTGAGCCATTGGATTTTATCAAAAATATCTTAATTTGTGTTCTGAAGATGAACGAAGGTCTTAGGGGTGTGGAACGACATGAGGGTGAGTAATTAATGACAGAATTTTCATTTTTGGGTGAACTAACCCTTTAATGGCCCAGTCAGCTGAATGGGACTGTGAGGGAACTAGAACAAAGAATGTTAAGGGATTTAAAAGAATGGCTTTTTGATCGATTGTATTTTATTTACAACACACATAATCCAAATGTACATAATGAAGGACAAAAAGGCACATTATTGAGCACACTGATCTAAACACAGAGACTTGAACAGTCACACACATTTGTGCCATTCCCGAAACATTTCCTTTTCAACGTATCTGCCATTTCCAAGGCGTTTTCTTTTTCTTTTTCCATGAAAACTGTCCTGCCATCAGTAGTCAGTGATGGAGCTTATTTTACCATGTTCAATGTGAAGCTTGCTGATGTTGGTACAGGACTTTAAGAGAAAAACAGTTGAAGAGACTCATGTGAAAGTCAGCAGGACACACACACACACACACACAATAATAATAAGAATTTTACTTTACAGAAAACATTAATTTTGGGGGGAAAAATGCAGGCGCCCAATAACTATAAATCATAATATGCCTCACAGAAGTATATATGGTTAAATATATGGTTTATCTGTGTTCTTCAAGCTATCTTGGGTATTTTCATAAGAATAAAGTATATTTATGATGCAATTCTAATCGACATAGCATTAATTACAGTTTAGAATACTTAAAAATAATATACTGTCTGACTCATTCTGTGATTTGCATTTAATCATTTGATTGCTCATGTGATAAGAAGTCACTTCAGATCCCAAATGGAATTTATTTCAAACATTCGACTGATGTTATGAAGTGAGTTTGGAGTAAAAACATGCAACATTTGGCTCTTTTTGCTTTTCAAATGCACATCGTAAGTGACTCAAACTCACAACGCTTGCAGAGATGGAGCAGCATTTACTGAACCGATTGAGCCACTCTTCACTATGAAACATTATTGTTTAGCACATTATAAACATCTATGTTTAAACAGATATCCACAAACACGTTATTTCACAGTAAACACTGGTTTAAACATTCTAATATTCATCATGTTACAGTGTATAAACACTCATATTACTTTTATATAGTACCGTTGTTTATATTATAGAACATAAAAACATCCTTGTGTCATACATTTATTTTTATTTAGCATTAAAAGGTTGTCTACCTGCCTATTGATTTCACACATTTTAGTCTGGCAATAGTTCAACTAGTAAAATATGTATTGTTTATGTAACAACAACACGTTAATGTAAGTGAGAATAAATTACCTCCGCTGGGTCAATCGTGTTCATCTTCTGAGGTAAATTTAAGGCGCGTTCTTCCAAACTTGTTAACCCAGCTGAAAAAGACGTATTAAATGTACTGAAAATATACTTGAAATGCAAGTAGTATGTGTAACACGTGTGCGTAGGCAGGCAGGCAGATGAAGACAAAGACGAATAAAGTTCCAGTACAAGGTTTAATATAATACAAACGGGTAGCGGTACAAGCACACTTAACTGAAACGAGACCGGACAAAGACACATCAGCTGAACTGAACTTATATACACAGATGATTAACTAAAATGATAAACAGTGGTGATGATTAGTGCAGTGTCCATGGTGACTGATTGTGGTGGAAAAACAGAACAAAGGAGCACATGTGACTGTTGAAAACAAACAAACTGAAAGTTCATGTGGTGTGAGGGTGTGACAGAATGTTAATAATACATTTGTATTCCCAACATGCTTATTTGAAGTGCATTAAAAATATATTGAATTGCGTTTTAATACATTTCTAAAAAAATATATACTAGAAGTACTTTAGTAATAAATATATGCTTAATTACACTTTTAAGAAATATGCTAAACACAATCATACTTTTAATATATTTCAAAAAAGTATACTAGAAGTACATTGGTAATAAATATATGCTTAATTACACTTTTAAGAAATATGCTAAACACAAGTATACTTTTAATATATTTCTAAAAAGTATACTAGAAGTACATTGGTAATAAATATATGCTTAGTTACACTTTTAAAAAATATGCTAAACATATGCTACTTTTAGTGAAGTTAGTGTATTTACAGAAAACATACTTATGTTACTCTTACTTAAAGTATATTGAAAATATACTTGAAAACTCATGAAAGTTTGCACATGCGTCAGAAGTGGTGAAAATTTACATCTGATATGGGTTTCAGAATTAGGTGTGGCAAAATGGCTCGATAGCGCCACCTACAAAATTTCAATTAAGCACCCTTCGTGCTACGTTTCACGTACAGGTATGAAATTCGGTAGACAGATGTAACAGCCCAATACCTACAAAAAAGCCCCCGGGTGCCAAATCTGTAAACCCAACAGGAAGTGAGATATTTAGAATTTTCTCTGCAAAATTTTGGCAGTTTTTGCCATTTCCACATGTTGTATTTTAACGAACTCCTCCTAGAGCTTTAATCAGATCAACATCATATTTGTTCAGTCTAATCTAAAGGCCTTTGAGATGTGAAAATTGCGAAGATCTTGAGTTTTCGTTGAAGGGCGTGTCCGTGGCGGCCTGGCAAAGTTCGATGTTTCACCATGAAACAGTAAGTTGTTGTAACTCGGGCATACAATGTCCGATCTGCCCCAAACTTCACATGTTTTATTAGATTCCTGGCCTGAAGACATCTACATGGCAATATTCAGTTGCAATCATAGCGCCACCTGTGGGTAACAGGAAATGACATGTTTTACACTGTGATTAACTCCTCATAGACATTTAAACAGAACCACATCATATATGGTCAGTCTAATCTTAAGGCCTTAGTGATGTTAAATTGCAAAGATCTTGAGTTTTCGCTGAAGCACGTGTCCGTGGTGGCCTGACAAAGTCTGATGTTTCGCCGTGAAAGAGGAAGCTGTTGTAAGTCAGGCATACAATGTCCGACCTGCCCCAAACTTCACATGTGTGATAAGAGTCCTGGCCTAAAGACATCTATATGCCAATATTCAGTTAGTCATAGCGTCACCTGCTGGCAACAGAAAATGGCATGCTTTACACTGTAATTCACTCCCAGAAACACATTTCAATATGCCACGAAGTGCCAAACATACTAGAAACATGTTAAATCATGCAACACTTTGTGCTAATGTATGCGATTAACGCCACGAAACAGGAAGTTGTTGTAACTCAGGCATACAATGTCTGATCTGCTCCAAACTTCCCATGTTTGATAACAGTCATGGCCTGAAGACATCTACATTGCAATATTCAGTTACAGTCAAAGCACCACCTGTTGGCAGCAGGACGTGTGGCACTTTGAAATGACTTTGCCATATTTCCCTTGTATTTACTCACTTACATGCATGTAGCGCACTGTTCACTATTTTCCAAAGGCCAATGGGTGGCGGTGAGCCCGGGTGCGAGGGCCCTTTCATCGCTGCTTGCAGCTTTAATTATACAGGTGCTGGTCATATAATTAGAATATCATCAAAAAGTTGATTTATTTCACTAATTCCATTCAAAAAGTGAAACTTGTATATTATATTCATTCATTACACACAGACTGATATATTTCAAATGTTTATTTCTTTTAATTTTGATGATTATAACTGACAACTAAGGAAAATCTCAAATTCAGTATCTCAGAAAATTAGAATATTACTTAAGACCAATACAAAGAAAGGATTTTTAGAAATCTTGGCCAACTGAAAAGTATGAACATGAAAAGTATGAGCATGTACAGCACTCAATACTTAGTTGGGGCTCCTTTTGCCTGAATTACTGCAGCAATGCGGCGTGGCATGGAGTCGATCAGTCTGTGGCACTGCTCAGGTGTTATAAGAGCCCAGGTTGCTCTGATAGTGGCCTTCAGCTCTTCTGCATTGTTGGGTCTGGCATATCGCATCTTCCTCTTCACAATACCCCATAGATTTTCTATGGGGTTAAGGTCAGGCGAGTTTGCTGGCCAATTAAGAACAGGGATACCATGGTCCTTAAACCAGGTACTGGTAGCTTTGGCACTGTGTGCAGGTGCCAAGTCCTGTTGGAAAATGAAATCTGCATACGGTATACGGCTGCGTTGACCTTGGACCTCAGAAAACAAAGTGGACCAACACCAGCAGATGACATGGCACCCCAAACCATCACTGACTGTGGAAACTTTACACTGGACCTCAAGCAACGTGGATTGTGTGCCTCTCCTCTCTTCCTCCAGACTCTGGGACCCTGATTTCCAAAGGAAATGCAAAATTTACATTCATCAGAGAACATAACTTTGGACCACTCAGCAGCAGTCCAGTCCTTTTTGTCTTTAGCCCAGGCGAGACGCTTCTGACGCTGTCTGTTGTTCAAGAGTGGCTTGACACAAGGAATGCGACAGCTGAAACCCATGTCTTGCATACGTCTGTGCGTAGTGGTTCTTGAAGCACTGACTACAGCTGCAGTCCACTCTTTGTGAATCTCCCCCACATTTTTGAATGGGTTTTGTTTCACAATCCTCTCCAGGGTGCGGTTATCCCTATTGCTTGTACACTTTTTTCTACCACATCTTTTCCTTCCCTTCGCCTCTCTATTAATGTGCTTGGACACAGAGCTCTGTGAACAGCCAGCCTCTTTTGCAATGACCTTTTGTGTCTTGCCCTCCTTGTGCAAGGTGTCAATGGTCGTCTTTTGGACAACTGTCAAGTCAGCAGTCTTCCCCATGATTTTGTAGCCTACAGAACTAGACTGAGAGACCATTTAAAGGCCTTTGCAGGTGTTTTGAGTTAATTAGCTGATTAGAGTGTGGCACCAGGTGTCTTCAATATTGAACCTTTTCACAATATTCTAATTTTCTGAGATACTGAATTTGGGATTTTCCTTAGTTGTCAGTTATAATCATCAAAATTAAAAGAAATAAACATTTGAAATATATCAGTCTGTGTGTAATGAATGAATATAATATACAAGTTTCACTTTTTGAATGGAATTAGTGAAATAAATCAACTTTTTGATGATATTCTAATTATATGACCAGCACCTGTATATTTAGAATTTTAATATTTTCAAAAGAAAGATATTTTGAAAAACATTTTTAACATTTACAATGTACCAACTTATAATGTATTATACTCATTTGTCAACTATTATTAAATATTGCCATAAGCATACTTAAAATTAAATTGTTCAGATTTACTTGTTTGTACTTGTAAAAGGTTATGCTACTTAAAAGGCCCTTTGTCCATTACATGATATGTTAATTGTAATAGGCTACTACTGAAATTCCCACAAGGATTTCAACATCATATTATTTAAAATGCATCATAAATAAATTTTCCAAAGATGCTTAAAAAAAAAAAATCCCTATATATTTACTTGTGTTTAAATTTAAACAACACATGTAACACACGTGACAAAACCTGATTGGTTCCAAGGCCGTTGAACAGCTCTGATTGGTTCTTATGATGATGAGCTCACAGTCACAGGCAGCCTCACACCAGATATGCTGTACGTGCGTATGTGCCTTGAATGTTAACAGAAGTCTAAATTTAAACTGTTAAATTATATAGACTAGAGCGATTGTGTCACTTTAGAACACTTGGAAGAGACCACACAATTCATATGGATTACTTTTTTTTTTTCCCCCGATGAACTTTTTGAAACATGAACAGTTTTGGTGAATCGTCTTTCATCGGAGGGATATAAATCTCTGAGATTTCATAAAAATATCTCAGTTTTTCTTTTGGAACCCCGTTATTTTGTGACTCCAGGTAAGATTTGTATTTAATTAACTTTACTTGTCTGTGGCAGTAGTATTTTTGATACAAAGTGTAACAGCACGTCTTTTTCAGTGCAGCTATTTTCAATTTGACCAATCAGATGCGAACAGATGAAGATGCTGCCCACAGAAGTAACTGGTAAGTTTTTAGTTGCTGTTTGCATAAATAAAAAGCTCACTATTTAGTTTTGTCTTATGTGGATAGGGCTGCTATGCATTTGCTAATAGATAACACGTGAAATATGGACGTTAACCACTGTAATATGATACAGACACTAGATATCTGGCAACGTAAGCACTGGTATAAAGTCAAAGTCCCTTTCTAAAGATTTTGATAAATCTGTTTAAAATCTATGTGGTGACATTTATCTGTCTTATAACAACCATAAAACGTTGTTCAATGCATTGGCAGAAAAAAATAGTCATTATAACATGTACAACATTACATTTAACATTCTTTTTATTTGCAAATTTAAGTTGTGTATTTATTTCTGATTTCCTTAACAATTTGGCTTCATTCATCAATGAGGTAAATGATCTTTGAAAAAACATGTTATTGTCACAGTCACATGGACTTTCAGTTTGTTTGTTTTCATCTGTCACGTGTTCCTTTGTTCTAGTTTCCCGCCACAATCTGTAACCATGGACTCTAATCACTTTCATCACAGCTGTTCGTCATTTGAGTTAATCAATCAGTGTATTTAAGTTCCAGTTTCTGTTCAGTATGTTGTCGGGTGTCGTTAGTGTCTACATGGTGTGAATTCCTGTCTGTTCCTGTATTCTCCTATTGGATTTTCAAGTAAAGACTTACTTAATCCTTATCTCCTCGTTCGTGTGCTTTATACACCAGTGGTATTGTAACAGTTATGAACATACAATTACTTTGTTTGAGCTCACCAGCCAACTATGGTAGTGTTCATTGATTTATGTTTATATTTGTTAAAGCTTGACAATTTTGCCTTTGTTTATTTTCTAATATACATTTCTAATTACAGATAAGTACAAAGATTAAATTGTAAAAAGGGATGCTTATAAGAGAGCATACATCTAAAACTGCTGAGGCTGTGAAGGGTTTCGATTATATTACCCACCAGGTGCACTGTTCTCAGCATACTGTCATTCTTAAAAGGAAAACAAATCATTAATCATCATTTGCCTGCCTTTTTTGTTGTTGTTTTTCAGATCAGCTGCTATAAAAGACAAACTGACATCCGAGTTCAGAGACAAGTGAAGAAGAGTATGTTTTAATGTCGTATCACCTCTGTTGTAGAGATTTTTGAATCGGGCCTAATAGAGGGTGATTCGGTCAATCTTGGAAGGAAAATGTTAGCAACGTGTCCATTCCAGGTGTCTAATTTGTGCTTCCTTTGAGTCATTCATGTAAAAATCTGTTTATTTTTTTAATTGTTTCTGTTTTTTGGTAAAACTATATGGTACTTGTCCTAGTTGTCCTGGCATACAATATTTTACAACTTCTAGTTTCTTTAAATCTTTGCAACAGGTGTAGAGAGTGCATGTTAGCATTACCACAATAGACACATTCATGGGAAATACCTTAGGTTAAAATAAACCACAATTATCAATATACAAAATACCCTGTAATATTCACAGGTTGCTTTATTGCTTCAAATAACAATATCAGTGACTTTGTGATTGAACTCTGCTCAGTGGTGTTGTTGGGCTTCTTCTAATCTTATGTTCATTGTAACTCATAGAGTGCTGTATAGTGACGACAGACAAGAGGATAAAAGTGAACACTCAAATGTCAAGCTTGATGAGGATATTGTAACATGTATGTTTTCTATGATTAGTTTGCCCCATCGTCTGACCTAGTTTTCCTGAGTTGTCTAATTAGTCATTTCCTTCAGCTGTGTCCTGTTAATCACCTTGTTGAGATTCTTTTGTTTGCTTCATGTATTTATACCCTGTGTTCTCCCTCATTCCTCGTCAATGTATGCTGTGTTAGTGTTCTGCCTGTTCTTCCTAGTTTTGTTATTAAATACTATTACCCCTATTCTCATTCGTCATTGTGCTTTTCACTACACTACCGTTATGTGACAGATATAGTCAAAAGGCAAATTGAGAAGTCAACGAAATTCTAATGAATATCAATGAAAATTATAATACATACCATATATTCAATCATGGATGCAAAACTGTTATTTATTGGTTAATTTTATATAAATTCTTTTTTCCCTTTCACAGATCCTGTGATAAAGCAGCCTTCAAATACTACAGTTTCTGAATTGCAAGCCCTCAGTTGCAGAAAATGCAAGTCGTGCTCAAAGAAGTGACCCTCCACTTGAAGATGAATATGTAAACTCTTCTGTTTCTTTGTTTGGTTCAGGCATTTGCAAAAAAAAAAAAAAAAAAAAAAAGCACTATTCACTTCTGCACCTTGTTTTTCAGTGACTTTTTTCAGAAAATTGAATTGTAATGCTTATTCATTGATGTAAAATTCTGTACTTTTTAGTAATACAGGTTTAACTGAATTTTTTTTTTTCTTTTTCATTAGAATGTATTTGTCAAAATATTAAATGCTGCTGTACTTTTTTTATGTACTGTAAGAATATTTGTAATGTACACCACAATATACAAACCCGATTCCAAAAAAGTTGGGACACTGTACAAATTGTGAATAAAAAAGGAATGCAATAATTTACAAATCTCATAAACTTATATTTTATTCACAATAGAATATAGATAACATATCAAATGTTGAAAGTGAGACATTTTGAAATGTCATGCCAAATATTGGCTCATTTTGGATTTCATGAGAGCTACACATTCCAAAAAAGTTGGGACAGGTAGCAATAAGAGGCCCGAAAAGTTAAATGTACATATAAGGAACAGCTGGAGGACCAATTTGCAACTTATTAGGTCAATTGGCAACATGATTGGGTATAAAAAGAGCCTCTCAGAGTGGCAGTGTCTCTCAGAAGTCAAGATGGGCAGAAGATCACCAATTCCCCCAATGCTGCGTCGAAAAATAGTGGAGCAATATCAGAAAGGAGTTTCTCAGAGAAAAATTGCAGAGTTTGAAGTTATCATCATCTACAGTGCATAATATCATCCAAAGATTCAGAGAATCTGGAACAATCTCTGTGCATAAGGGTCAAGGCCGGAAAACCATACTGGATGCCCGTGATCTTCGGGCCCTTAGACGGCACTGCATCACATACAGGAATGCTACTATAATGGAAATCACAACATGGGCTCAGGAATACTTCCAGAAAACATTGTCGGTGAACACAATCCACCGTGCCATTCGCCGTTGCCGGCTAAAACTCTATAGGTCAAAAAAGAAGCCATATCTAAACATGATCCAGAAGCGCAGGCGTTTTCTCTGGGCCAAGGCTCATTTAAAATGGACTGTGGCAAAGTGGAAAACTGTTCTGTGGTCAGACGAATCAAAATTTGAAGTTCTTTTTGGAAAACTGGGACGCCATGTCATCCGGACTAAAGAGGACAAGGACAACCAAAGTTGTTATCAGCGCTCAGTTCAGAAGCCTGCATCTCTGATGGTATGGGGTTGCATGAGTGCGTGTGGCATGGGCAGCTTACACATCTGGAAAGGCACCATCAATGCTGAAAGGTATATCCAAGTTCTAGAACAACATATGCTCCCATCCAGACGTCGTCTCTTTCAGGGAAGACCTTGCATTTTCCAACATGACAATGCCAGACCACATACTGCATCAATTACAACATCATGGCTGCGTAGAAGAAGGATCCGGGTACTGAAATGGCCAGCCTGCAGTCCAGATCTTTCACCCATAGAAAACATTTGGTGCATCATAAAGAGGAAGATGCAACAAAGAAGACCTAAGACAGTTGAGCAACTAGAAGCCTGTATTAGACAAGAATGGGACAACATTCCTATTCCTAAACTTGAGCAACTTGTCTCCTCAGTCCCCAGACGTTTGCAGACTGTTATAAAAAGAAGAGGGGATGCCACACAGTGGTAAACATGGCCTTGTCCCAACTTTTTTGAGATGTGTTGATGCCATGAAATTTAAAATCAACTTATTTTTCCCTTAAAATGATACATTTTCTCAGTTTAAACATTTGATATGTCATCTACAGGTGCTGGTCATATAATTAGAATATCATCAAAAAGTTGATTTATTTCACTAATTCCATTCAAAAAGTGAAACTTGTATACTATATTCATTCATTACACACAGACTGATATATTTCAAATGTTTATTTCTTTTAATTTTGATGATTATAACTGACAACTAAGGAAAATCTCAAATTCAGTATCTCAGAAAATTAGAATATTACTTAAGACCAATACAAAGAAAGGATTTTTAGAAATCTTGGCCAACTGAAAAGTATGAACATGAAAAGTATGAGCATGTACAGCACTCAATACTTAGTTGGGGCTCCTTTTGCCTGAATTACTGCAGCAATGCGGCGTGGCATGGAGTCGATCAGTCTGTGGCACTGCTCAGGTGTTATAAGAGCCCAGGTTGCTCTGATAGTGGCCTTCAGCTCTTCTGCATTGTTGGGTCTGGCATATCGCATCTTCCTCTTCACAATACCCCATAGATTTTCTATGGGGTTAAGGTCAGGCGAGTTTGCTGGCCAATTAAGAACAGGGATACCATGGTCCTTAAACCAGGTACTGGTAGCTTTGCCACTGTGTGCAGGTGCCAAGTCCTGTTGGAAAATGAAATCTGCATCTCCATAAAGTTGGTCAGCAGCAGGAAGCATGAAGTGCTCTAAAACTTCCTGGTATACAGCTGCGTTGACCTTGGACCTCAGAAAACACAGTGGACCAACACCAGCAGATGACATGGCACCCCAAACCATCACTGACTGTGGAAACTTTACACTGGACCTCAAGCAATGTGGATTGTGTGCCTCTCCTCTCTTCCTCCAGACTCTGGGACCCTGATTTCCAAAGGAAATGGAAAATTTACTTTCATCAGAGAACATAACTTTGGACCACTCAGCAGCATTCCAGTCCTTTTTTTGTCTTTAGCCCAGGCGAGACGCTTCTGACGCTGTCTGTTGTTCAAGAGTGGCTTGACACAAGGAATGCAACAGCTGAAACCCATGTCTTGCATACGTCTGTGCGTAGTGGTTCTTGAAGCACTGACTACAGCTGCAGTCCACTCTTTGTGAATCTCCCCCACATTTTTGAATGGGTTTTGTTTCACAATCCTCTCCAGGGTGCGGTTATCCCTATTGCTTGTACACTTTTTTCTACCACATCTTTTCCTTCCTTTCGCCTCTCTATTAATGTGCTTGGACACAGAGCTCTGTGAACAGCCAGCCTCTTTTGCAATGACCTTTTGTGTCTTGCCCTCCTTGTGCAAGGTGTCAATGGTCGTCTTTTGGACAACTGTCAAGTCAGCAGTCTTCTCCATGATTGTGTAGCCTACAGAACTAGACTGAGAGACCATTTAAAGGCCTTTGCAGGTGTTTTGAGTTAATTAGCTGATTAGAGTGTGGCACCGGGTGTCTTCAATATTGAACCTTTTCACATTATTCTAATTTTCTGAGATACTGAATTTGGGATTTTCCTTAGTTGTCAGTTATAATCATCAAAATTAAAAGAAATAAACATTTGAAATATATCAGTCTGTGTGTAATGAATGAATATAATATACAAGTTTCACTTTTTGAATGGAATTAGTGAAATCAACTTTTTGATGATATTCTAATTATATGACCAGCACCTGTATGTTGTATTCTGAATAAAATATTGAAATTTGAAACTTCCACATCATTGCATTCCTTTTTTATTCATAATTTGTACAGTGTCCCAACTTTTTTGGAATCGGGTTTGTATAGTACATTAAAAAGTTTTCTAGATTTCAAAGTGTGTGTATACTGAGAGGGAAAAAAAAAAAAAAAAATTATCTTTATAATAAACTAGTAGTGTAATGCTAATGTATTTGTAATGATCTGAAACTGTATTGGAAAATTTACATGAAGCACAATAAAACAATGCTTCAAATATACTCTAACTGTAATTCAAGAAGTATTAAAAGTACATTTTAAATGTATTTAAAGAAATGGTAATGTGCCATAAAAAGTCAAACATTTTTCTTTTTTTATCATAGCATTTGTTAGAAACAATAGCTACAACATGTCACAGTTGTAATATAAATCTATAGTGAAAATATATTCCCTTAATAGATAAATTCTAAAAGTTAGCCAAATTGACCACAATTAATACAATAAAATGTGATAAAAGTAAGGGTGTTACGGAACACAGACTCACAACAACGTAGAAATGAATATGAGGCTTTATTGATAGTAGCAGGGAATGCAAACAGGCAGGTGAGTAATATATTCGAGGCAGGATGGTAATATAAAATGAGAATACTGACAGTTCTTTGGTTTGTAGATGGTTGGAGGAGATCGTAGCTGTGAGCAGCCGAGCACACACTTAGGTGAAGATGGTGGAATGTGGAAGGAGTCCGGGGAATAGAGTCTGACGAGGAAGCCGCTGGAGACACAAAGGATCAGGGAGATGCTGGAGAAAGGTAAGTGCTGACAGGTTAGTGAGTCCATATACAAACAAATGAGACCAGACAATGTGCTAGGTTGAAAAGTGTGTGCTTAAATGCTGCTGTGCTGATGAAGTGATGGAGATCAGGTGCAGGTGATTGCTGAACGTGAGCAGGTGAGCAGAAGGAGGAATGCCGGGAAATGGAGTTCGGGGAAGGTGAGAGAGATGGTGACCGTGACAAAGGGTGGGTCATGAATAGTTTAAAAAGCTTTCTAATTAATGTTGCCGCAAGATGATGTTTTTTTTTTTTTTTTTTTTCTCTTTTCTCATCAGTCTTTTGTTCATTTTGTTCACCAGTCTAGATCATGTTTGACTTTCTCTAGGTAACTCTATATACTCAATAGGGGCAGTAGACCCGCTCAAGTTATTCAACTAAATGAATATATATAGGCACTGGTGCAGTTCATGGTCTCCTTATTTATTATATAGATAAAAAATAAAAAAAAAATCCTAAAATCAACAAAATCAAAATAAAATACAAAACCAAAAACAGACAAAATACAAACAAAATGGCAACAATGAGGCGACCAAATTGGCTCACTTAGACTACAAGCCTTAAACTGGAAGTAGCCGTCTGAGCAATTTCTAGTACAACCATGAAAATCTGTGACACATCCACACGTGTAATGTAATATACAACCATCAAACAAATCAACCGATACTGTTATCACTGCATCACACCACACCCTGATAGCTGGGATGCTGTCTCGCCAAGTACAAGGCCCAAGTAACCAAAAAACCAAACAAATAAACTGTACAATGTTCACACAACAAAAGTCAGTCATATAAAAATGGAAAAAAAACAAAAACTAAATTTTCACATAATAGAATCAGTCAAATGAAAATAAAGAAAACAGAAACAACTAACCAATATTCAAATAACTAAATCAGTCAATTGAAAATAAATAAAACAGAAACAAATAAACAATGCAGTGTTCACATAACTAAATCAAATCAATAGAAAATAAAAAAGAACAGAAACGAAACAATTCTACAAACATTCAATACTGGGATAAACAGTGGTCTAATATATGATCAGTTCCCAGGTAAGTCTGCTCCACAATGTTTCCTATATTAGACACATCATATCACAAGTTAAGCGATCGTGCTGCCAAATTTGTTACCGGGTATTATCAGCAACAAGAACAGGAAAAGAGCCACAATAAGAGATGTACAGCTCCGAATCAGTGACCGCGATGCCAGGTTCGTTGCTACAACAAAAACATAACATACGTGCTCCAGAACAAACAACACTCCACTTTTTACACACAATAAATCAAACGACCTACCCGGGTATCATCAGCAACACAAATGGAAAAAGCACGATAAGAGACATACAACTCTACATCAATGACCGCGATGCCAGGTTTGTTACTACAACAAAACAAAACATACACGCTCAAGAACAAACAATATTCTGCTTATTGCACACAGTAAATCAAATGACCTACACGGATATTATCAGCAACGCAAACAGGTAAGAACAAAGGATACAAGTTGTACACTCTGTGTGCAGCCGCTCTCCACGCTCACACCAGCACAATGGCAAACATCCATGTGCGTGTCTCCACAGTGTCGCGCCATACAGCGCATTTTATCATCAGTGTCACGATAGGAATGGCTCGTGGAAATCTTATCACACTTTTGGAGCGTGATAAGATTCAGAGTAGGCCTATAGCTATAGGGTGATTCGTGCACCACTAATGCATTAAATAAACCGGGCTGATAAATGGTCTTTTCAGTTAGTACGGGAACTTTGCGCTTATAAAAGCTCCGAACGCATGATGTTGGCTATATAATTAAAGTGCCCCTGTTATGGATTTTTGAAAATTATCTTTCATGTAGTGTGTAACATAGCTCTAAGTGAATGAAAACATCCTGCTGAGTGTTTAATAATTGATGATTAATAATTGATGTTTATATTTTCTAGTGTAGCGTCTGGACCAATCAGACACACAATTATTCATTATATTTAATGAATAATCCAGAAAATTCTCCCAACAAAGTTCTGTGAACTAACAACTAACATCCCAAATGAAGCTAACACAAAGGCAGAACCAGATGTTCTGTTACAGGACACAGGAAAACTGATAAGAACTTTTTACAATCAGAAAGAATTTGCAGAGACTTGTGATTCTGACTTAATTCGGGTTGAGAAGGACAAATAAACCCTTTTAATCCTATATATTCTATATATAACCACGTGAGAAATGTATAAACATGTATCCAATTTTCCCCTCTCATGATTTTCCTTTTATAGGGTTTGGCCTATGTATTAATTATCTCTTTTGAACTCTTTTGGTATTATTGTTTCAGAGATGCATACTATGGTTAACTAAAATCACATGGGTAGCATGTTTGGTGTCGATGGACTCCAGCTTTTGTTTCCTATTTGGTAATTTATGTTACATGTTGCTAACTCTGTGACACATTAGTATTATAAGAATCTAGAAGGTTCTTCTCACATACATCCAATCCAATGTCTTATGCTAATATCCTGCTAGAAACACAAAGACTAGGAGGAACAACACATAGGAGGAACAACTCCTAATTGTCTCAGTCACCTCCAGAGGGTGTGGCATCTTCACACTTTAAAATCACTGATCACAAGATCACAGGCCCCTTTTTTACTGAAAGACTCTGATATAATGATGATGCTGAGCTAGAAGACGTCTGAAGAGCCCCAAGCTTGTGCCAGGCTCCGGCCTTGTCTTTCCATTCACCAAAGATCCTCTGAATCCAGCTGGTTCTCTTTCATCAAGACAACATCAGCAAAGCTCAACGGGAGCCTCCATAAATTGCAACAGGACAGTTTAATTCAAATGGGTGAGACATGCAAGTGTCAAACTTAGTCTCATTATTTGATACATTAAGTATCCTTATCCCTTTTAAAGAAGGGCATGTTAGAACTAAACTGATGGTTTGCTTAAGGCTGTTGATCTGCTGAATTTCAAACAATGCTGTAACTTCTTGCTTTCCTGTATTCTGCTTCAGTTCTCTCTTTCCCTCGGTAAACTGTATGCATGTATGTGTGTGAATGTTAGAGTAGTTTAAGTGTTTAGTCTAGTTAATAAAGTCTTGTTCATGTCACACGTAAAGTTGTCCGTGTTTCATGCTCATATACTGGAGTCCCTAATCATGCAGATTTTGGCTCTGAGTAGTACTGTACAGTAAGGATGTTATTTCCCATAACCCAGAAATGAACATTTCTTAGAATTAATAAACAATTAACACTGAGTGTTCACTGGACAAACAGGTTAATTGATTGTAATATTAATTGTACTACATTAAGTTAATTCTATTAACTGATACAAATATGTATAATTAATTAAAACTAGTTATAATAAATTATTCATATTTCTTTTGAGCTAATTTGCTACACTAGCGATCGTTCAAAATTTGTAGTTTTGTATGTTATGTTGTGTAACGTACATCCTAGTCTGTCTTCTGCTAACCGGCTAACTCACGTTTCTGTAGTTCTGCTATTTAGATGTGGGTCCAATATTGTCTAAAAATGTGTTAATTAATGCAGCTTGTCTGTCTTATTACTTGGAGTAATGATCAAGGATGGAGCACGACTTTTGTTTACAGAGTGTAATGCATTATCAGCTATTCACATTTGTGCTCGGCTAACGTGGAAGTTTACAACATACAAAACAAACAGTTTTTTTCCTCTGCGTTTTTATTATTACAGTAGAGTGGAGCTCTATCTGTATTGTAATAGGATGTTAAGATGCTAGTCTGTGCTAACTAGTTGAAGTATTCTCTCTGTAAACAGAAAACACTCAATGTAATGTCAAAAAATGATATAGCCATTTTTCTTTGTTAATAGTTATAACGAAAAAGTCTGTACACATCTGGCCTAAACGTTTATCTTACATTAGAGGTTTTCAGCTTCACTTGGCATTCTGATACAGTTCCCACAGGTGCACCTACATAAAGTATAACAGTGACGCTGCTATCACGTCTTATAAATAACTAAGGTGACACTTACCATATAGAAACGTCGTACTCCAGTCGTGATTGCGAATCAGTTTCTGGTTGATCGACTACTTCAGACGTTTCATTGTCGGACTTGATACGGTAAAATCGATGCTATCTTTTCTGTCCATACATTGTATACAATGTCTTGCAAATTGATAGCTGTCATTCAGTTATGGCAATGGGCACGCGGTGCATGCAGTAGACCAATCACAAAGGATTGGGCCATCTGACCAATCAGAGCAGTGTAGGCTCACGGAAAGGAGGGGTTTCGAGAGATTGATTCTTTGAACTGCTTCTAATGAGTCGTTTACAAAACATTGAAAACTCAGGTGAAATTAAATGTATATTATGAGAAAACGAAAGTGTTTTTTGACCTTGCATGCATGTAAACCTGTTGTAGGAGACTCCCAAAACAATATTAGGAACCTTAAAAAAGGCATAATAGGGGCACTTTGAGTTTTTTCCCTCCAAAATGTTTGTTTTTAGCGGCAAGAAATGGGCATATATTCTATTTACCATGTAAAAGTAGCAGTTCTTTAAGTGTAGATAGTAATTTAGTAAAATAGAAATAGTACCCCCCCACCCCCCGCAGAAAAGCATTTTTGCAGTGTGAATGAATGAACGAATGAAGTATTTAAACATCGCTTGAGCTTCGAAAAGGGGGAGGAGACTGAAAGAAACTCTTCTCCCGACCAGGTTAAGTTCACAGAGTAAGTTACCATGGTAACTGAGTCTAAGTTACCTCTCTTTCAAAAACGGGCTTGACTTACCCTGCTTTCTTGGGTTTGACATACCTTCCATTCTGAAACGGAAAACGTACTCGGTTACTAACGTAACCTCAGCTCCCTTAGATACGGAACGAGTAGTGCATCTATGTTTAGCTAGACTCTATGGGGAAACTCCTTTTTTCTCCGATTTCTGAAGCATTTTTCAATCATGCAGTGAAACTGCACGGCCATTGGTTCAGGCAGTTATAATAAAACGAACCAATGGCGGTGCGGTAGAGCCGCGTGAGCCTATGGCAGAGAAGCCCGCCCAAGCCCGCCAAAATGGGCGGGGCATCTGGCTATATAAGCGGGCGTCTCGCATAGGATCTCTGGTTTATTTCGACTGAAGCGACGACAGAGTCGTGCAGCAAAATAGCACGGCCAGGAACGCAGTTAGTAACGTTAGTAACCGAGTATGTTCCCTTTTGATACTACACTCATACTGCGTCTATGTTTAGCTAGACACTATGGGGAACCAGTACAATCACGCCATGCTATGGTAGAGGAATGACTGATAAGTAACCTAATCTTAAGCACTTAAGGGCCAAGGACCAAGTACAGAAGTAAGGCCAAGCTAGAAACCCAGACCTACGTCGGGGTTCTTATAAACGGCCAGAACAATCGTTCTATAAACCTTGCACAGCCTAGGTACTCCAAGGAGGACCAAGAGCGTGCAGGGGATACGGCAATGCCCAAAACTGACGACCCGGATAAAATCGGATTCGTGTAAAATTCTAGCAAGTTCAAGCTAAGGTCAAACTCAACGAAGAACAAGACCTGCCATAAGGCAGGAATGAGGTTCCCACGAATCGAGCTCCAAGAGGTAATTACGCAGAAAGAACCTGCGCCTGAAGGGCAGGAACGTCCAGGTTATAGAACCTGGCGAAAGTGGACGGCGAGGCCCAGCTGGCCGTCGCACAGATTTCTGCAATGGACTAGTTGCATGTGGCTGCCATGTTGGATTTCCGATCAGCGAGTGTACGCATATACACTTCCGGTTTCGCTTTATGCCGGTGCAGAGTGCCGGAGAAAGCCGAAAATGATCTCTTATAGTTGTTTATAGAATCTGTTATGTCACTTAAAATACGACTAAGATATATAGTACAATCACATGAGCCAATGGCATTTAAATGCATGCATGCATGGGTGAGATTAACAAACTCATGGTGCATACGCATATACAATAACAATAATGCCTGTATATACAACTACAATTAGAGTTGTCTGCATAAAATGCCGTGATAAATTTATTTCCATAAATACTATTTTCTCAATTCTGCGCATATATTTTCACTTACCTACATCAATTGCTCCATCAATATGATTACTACATATTTTACGATTTCTTTGCATCAATTATCTTTTTAGATAAAAACAAGGGCTGTGAAAAGATTGCGATAAATTTACATTTTTAACTGTAGCACAGTTTGATATAGGTACTTTTTTTTTACCCGTAGTAAAATAAGTTTTTTGCTGCTTAGACGAGACAGATAATGATTTATGTAACAGATGCTCTTTACTCGTCTCGAACTAAAAGAATGCAGTAATTAATAGAAACGCACAGGGGAAATACAAACACTGAAAATTATGCATTTAGATTACATTGGCTACTAAATAATACAGTTAGCGATAATAATGTTACCAAATAAAGTTACTAAAAGCAAACACCGAGTCCATATCATATTCCCATGTTTATTTATATCTCTGATGACGATTGATGCTTCGGTTGACAATAGCAAACATTAGATCTTCATGAAAATCGAGTGTTATTCCATGCAGAAAGAGAAGGTAGTTTTTGAGCCATTTAGTCCCCCAGCTGTCAGAACAAAATCAGAACAAAATCAGGAGATATATTTTACACACTTGAGTGTTTTGTATTGATAAAGAGATCCCTGTGGATCACCGCTGAGCCTGAACTGCATAATCAACAGGAGAAACATTAAAAAGTCAAAGATCACGTATCTCTGTGTATCTCGTTGAATTAGCACACAGAGGTAACGTTACACAATAATATAACATGGATGTTTTCTTTCGTCTCTGATAGACCACCATCTTCTCTTTAATTAAAATATATTATATATATATATATATATATATATTATATCTAGCCAAGTTTCATATTTAAGTTTCTTCTTGCACCAAATGCAAGTGTCGCTAAGACCAGAAGGGCATGAGCGGAAGTAACCATGCGCACAGTTGCATCGCCGCAGCTCACCGGCGCCATCTTGTGCACCTAGTCCATGGACATACCACTGGACCAAGCCCAGGATGAGGCCATGCCTCTCGTGGAATGTGCTCTTACCCCAATGGGACATTGTAGTCCCAAGGAGGAGTAAGCAAGCGCTATTGCATCGACTATCCATCGGGATAGCCTTAGTTTTGTGACCGGATGCCCTTTGGTGCGGCCGCCGAAGCATACAAAGAGCTGTTCCGACTGTATGAATGAGGCGGACTGGTCAATGTAAGCCCGTAAAGCTCTGACTGGGTAGAGTAAGTTAAATTCCTAATCGTCCTGAGAAGGAGGAAGCGTGGAGAGAGTAATCACCTGAGTGGAGAGAACTTTGACATAAACATGCCTTGGCTTCAGGACGACCTTGGAGTCATTGGGCGCGAATTCCAGGCAGGAGGGGCTCACGGAGAGATGACCGATGCTAAAGCTAATAGCAGAGCGGTTTTGAGTGACAGAGGACGAATGTCGGCAGATTGTAACGGCTCAAAGGGAGGGCCCTTAAGCCCCCTCAGAACCGTGGACAGGTCCCAGGTAGGGACAGTGAAGGGGCGAGGCGGGTTCAGCCTCCTAGATCCCTTCAAAAAACAGACAACAAGGTTGTTCCTGCCCACCAACTGTCCGGCTATAGGAGCATGAAAGGCTACTATAGCCGCAACATAGACCTTAAGAGTGGAGGGTGTACAACCCTTATCCAACAACTCTTGAAGGAAGGACAATATCAAGGATATGTCACATGCAGATGGGTCTTCGTCGCGGGCTGTGCACCAAGCAGAGAAGACTGACCATTTAAGGGCGTAGAGGTGTCTCGTAGACAGGGTTCTAGCCTGTGAAATAGTGTTAAAGACATTCTCAGGGAGGTCTACAGGCTCCCATGGAGAGGCCGTAGATGCAGAGCTCACAGCTCGGGCTGGGAGCTCAAATCATTCCGTTCACCTGAGAAAGGAGGTCCAGTCTCAGGGGAATCAGCCACGGCACTGCTAAGAGCAGCTGAGAAAGTTCAGAGAGCCAATGTTGGTTCCTCCAGAGTGAGGCCACTAGAAGGACCTTGTGTTTGTGTTCCCTGACTCGTCTGACGACCTGGGGGATCAGAGCGATCGGGGGAAAGGCATAAAGGAGAAGGCTGGGCCAATCGTTGTCTCTCAAAAAATAGGTTGGGCAATGACAATTGTCTTCGGAGGCAAAGAGGTCGACCTCTGCCCTCCCGAAGGTTTCCCAAATTTTTAGAACTGTTTGGGGTTGGAGCATTGTAGGATTATCCATGAACATGGCACCACATTCCCAAAGATCAAAGAGTCAACCCCCACCGAACCATTTGTGAGCCATAAAGTTGAACCTTAGAATTAAAATAGCCTGTTTACAAATTAAAATTTGTTCTGTTGACCTTAAAACCAGATGACTAAGCAATACCTTTTGGGCCGTAACAGGAAACTAAGGCTTACGGACACATCTCGAGTTGCAAATCACAGCAGGCCCCACAGAAACGATATCCAGGACACACTCTCTCTGCCGAGCTTTGCATTTCAAAAACATTCCAGAGTTGAAAGGAATTCACTCAGAAATGCTGCCAATGATATGAATTAATCATCAGTAAGGTGCCATATATATATATATATATATACAGTGGCAAGAAAAAGTATGTGAACCACTTGCAGAATCTGTGAAAATGTTAATAATTTTAACAAAATAAGGGAGATAATACAAAATGCATGTTATTTTTTATTTAGTACTGTCCTGAGTAAGATATTTTACATTAAAGATGTTTACATTTAATCCACAAGAGAAAAAAAATAGCTGAATTTATTAAAATAACCTAATTCATATGTGAACCATCGATTCTTAATACTGTGTGTGGTTACCTGGATGATCTATGACTGTTTTTTTGTTTTGTGATGGTTGTTCATGAGTCCCTTGTTTGTCCTGAGCAGTTAAACTGAGCTCTGTTCTTCAGAAAAAAATCTACAGGTCCTGCAGATTCTTCAGTTTTCCAGCATTTTTTGCATATTTGAACCCTTTACAGCAGTGACTGAATGATTTTGAGATCCGTCTTTTCACACTGAGGACAACTGAGGGACTCAAACACAACTTTTAAAAAAGGTTCAAACATTCACTGATGCTCCAGAAAAAAACATGATGCATTAATAGATGGGGGTGAAAACATTTGGAATTTGAAGATCAAGGTAAATTGTATTTAATTTGTCTTCCGGGAAACATGCAAGTATTTTCTGTTGCTTCCGAAGGGCAGTACTAACTGAAAAAAAAAATGATATTCAAGCGAAATAAGAAAAATTTGGACCTCTTAATCCTGTTCAAAAGTTTTCATATATACATATATATCCCAAGATATCATGTGTGTTTTATATAATATGTGTAGTCCTTCCTATGTGTGTAACATTTATTACAGCCGATTCACATGTTCTTCTACCTCCATTAGAGGAACTAAGCAGCAGAAGTAGCCTTAAATCTATCATATGTAGTATGCATGTTTTATTTTTGTTTATATAACCTGTGGAGTTCTTTCTGTGTTTTTAAATATTGATTACAGGTAAATTCTTAGGAAAGTCTATCTCAACTATAGAAAGTATATGCTATTTGGTATCTGTGTGATGGATGAATGATCACGCATTTTAGCATTGCCTTTTGCCTTGGATTTCGCTGATTTGTGCGGACCTACCATTGTCCTGCCTGCACATTAGACCTCTTCAAGAGCTCATACAAGCTCATCAACTCTGCCATACAAGCCTTCGTTGGACTTCGCTGAAGAAAATCCTCTCAAAGTCCCTGTGCTTCCAGCAACTGACCGAGACGCAGAGAAGCAACGCGTAACTGGCAACCGACCCACGAAGATTCCTTCCTGGAAAGCCAATCCACTCACCATCGAACGCTGTCCCTCAGAACTCAACGACCGACCCCAGCCAAGCATTCCTGCAAAGACCCCTGCTAAAGATTCCTGCAACTACGTCACGAAGGGAACACGCGCTTGCAGGAGCATCCCACACGCAAGTAACATAGTCTCCTCATTTTGCTGAGCTGGTGCAACTTTTATCAAACAAACGAACTAAGGTTGAATTGCTAGTCTGTGAATTCTCTCAGGTTGCGGTCAAAGAACGGTCATTTAAAGCTAAAGAATTGGGACTCTATTCACCTTCCGTAACAATCTCACAATTTCCTTGTAACTGTATGAATGTGTGTGTGTGTGTATGTGTTTTTGTTAGATTAGTTTGTGTGTATTAGAGTAGTTTAATAAAGTCTTGTTTCGATTTTTCACATATATATCAGTGTCTTGTGCTGTGTTCTTACAAATTACTGCCTTAAACTTTTGATTTTGTTACCTTGCTCACAAACGGTAATCATAACTTTATATTATTACCGTTGGCCACGGGATAATATTTTGTCTAGAATTGGTAAAATACCCTAACCTCAACTTTTCGGTGGACGAATAGTTGATAAAGTGTTAAATATTAATTCTGAATCAATTACAGTTTAATTCAGTTCTTAATTACCTTTGAGTTATAATTGATCCGAGTTTAATCTTACAGTATCCACTTCTCTGAGGAGACATTGCTCCGTGATAGCATGTCCGCCCCCTTGTTCAATAAGCCCCGCACATGCGTCCCTTTTAGCGAAAGCAGATTGCAATGTGCCCACTCCAGGAGACTCTTTACTAGAGTGTAGAGGCATTTCGAGGAGAGCCCGCCCTGGTGATTTATGTAGGACACAACCATCATACTGTCTGAGTGGACTAGGACGTGGTGTCCCACCAGGAGCGGCAGGAAAGTCTGAAAAGCTTGACAGACTGCCAGCATTTATCTCATGCGAGAGATAAAAAGAACAGTGGAGAACAAGGGGAAGAGCCATTTTCATAGTAAGCGGTCTGTGAATGCAGCGAGGCGAGACCCGCGCTCTCGTGGTGAGAGCGTCCATCTGCAATGGAGGCGGCCTGCGGGGGTGGGGCCGGCAAGTGACGTGCTCGGAAATTCGGCATTTTACTACACCAGTGAAAATGTTATTTTGGAAGAAATATATTCCATGAGTCTCACCTGATAGTTATAGGGAAGAATGTCATATCATAGAGCTGTCAGTGCTGCATTCAGCTGAGCACTGTCAGTACGCACAGCACCGGGAAATCCCCTGCTGCAGGAAGAGTGAGATACGCGGGATGCAGACCAGAGAGCTCACTTAGTCCCGTTCACTTGGCCCTGTAACCTTTGTTTTTCATCTCAGCTTGAGAGAAAGAGAACAGTGGAAAACAAGGGAAGGAGCCGTTTTTTAGAAAAAGCAGTCCGTGAACGCAGCGAGGCGAGTCTCGCGCTCTCATAGTGAATGCGTGAACGCGGCTTGCGGGGGCAGAGCCGGCAAGCAACGCGCTTAGAGGTTCCTCATTTTACAACAAACGCCAGAGAAATATGCTCTTTCAGAGTGAATATATTTACATGAGTCTCACCTGAGTCAGGGGAGAATGTCATGTCATATTCAGCTGAGCCCTGTCAGCATTGAGCTCGCTCTCACGCTGTCGTAGTGAGATCGCTCATTCTCAATGAACGCGGCTTGCGGGGGCGGAGCCGGCAAGCAGCGTGCTCAGAGGTTCGGCATTTTACAGCAAACGGCGGAGAAATATGCTCTTTCAGATTGAATATATTTATGAGTCTCAGCTGAATCAGGGGACAACGTCAAGCCATATTCACCTGAGCGCTGTCAGCATTGAGCTAGCTCTCGCACTCTCGTAGTGAGAGTGCATGTCCTCAATGAACGTGGCTTGCGGGGCCGGAGCCGGCAAGCGACACACTCAGAGGCTTAGCATTTTATAACAAACGCCAGTGAGAACATTCTCTTTTAGAAAAAAAAAGCTCTGTATGCTCACCTGACGGAAGGCGGCAGGGGATGAGCTGAAGCAGGTGCTCTCAGACATTGAAGGCGGCTCGTGAGCGGCGCACTGATCAGGCTGCTTGCAGAGTGCCGATCAACTGAAGCAGAGCAGGAGCTGTGTATTCGTCCTACTGAGGCAGGGGAAGCGCTGACGCAAGCGCTCTCGACGCTGCAGGTGGCTCGTGAGCGAAGCGCTGATCGGGTTGCTTGAGAGCAGCGAGCTGAATGCGGCGAGCTGATCCGGCTGCTGCAGAGCGGCGAGCTGGTCAGCTTACAGGAAGCGGTGAGAGAGAAGTCGCTGAGTCAGCATATCCAGCTGGTTGTAGGCGAAGGTGCACTGATTGGGCTGCTTGGCTTCAAGTCTCTAGATTTAGCGCAGAGAAACGATCGTCGTCGCTGAAGGAGAATGAATCAGAGATCCTATGCGAGATGCCCGCTTATATAGCCAGATGCCCCGCCCATTTTGGCGGGCTTCTCCACCATAGGCCGCGCCGTCATTGGTTCGTTTTATTATAACTGCCCGAACCAATGGCAGTGCATTTTCACTGCGTGACTGAAAAAGGCATCAGAAATCAGAGAAAAAGGGAGTTTCCCCATAGCATCTAGCTAAACATAGACGCAGTACAAATGTAGTATCAAAAGGGAACCCAGAGTTTCCCTCATTTCAGGGTTAAAATACTCAGAGTTTTCACTTAACCTCCTTTCTGAAACGGGCCCCAGGTGTTTGATTAGGGTTAGAGCTGAACTCTGCAGGACCATAGCTCTCCAGGAGCAGGGTTGGAGACCCCTGTTTTTTCTGTAACACAATTCTGGGAGTCATATCAAATCAATAAAGCTTATATTGTAAATAGTCAGATATTTCCATTTTAACAATGAGTATATAAAGTTTTTTTTTTTGTCCATGCTAAGTAAATGCACATGAAGAGCATGTACTCTGAACGAACTCACCAGAGCTCACTGTTAAAACCTGTTAAGTTCGCTCCATCACAGTCAATCCGATTGCATCTCACAACAAAACAGCAATAACGCAAATAATAAAAGAGAAAAATCTATTTCTCTTTGATTTCTTAATCAAATCAGTTTAAATCAAATCACTCTTTGTAGCAATATTTCTGCAGCCACTGCCGACAATTTTCTTTTCACATACACTCTACACTTTGGTTGTGAAGTAGCCCTAGCACAGCTAATTGCTATATTTTTCTGTCCTGTATTGATATTCAGTGAGCAATATCTGGTAGTATATTTTACAACATACTTTACCTTAAGGCACCAAGCACCAAAGCAACTTCTTACTTTGGGTTACTGGTCATGATGGGGAAAAAAAAACAAAAAAACAAAACAAAAAAAACAGTTCTCAACAAGCCTAATGATAAAAGTTATTGTCTTATTTGATACAATAACATTTTTAATAAAGTATTTTTAAATACACCAAATACAATCTCTTAAAGTATTTTGTTACAAATGACATCTGTTTACATCTGATAACTATATAAAAGAGTCCTTACAGTCAATTTCTTCGATTCGATGTCTTTGGATTGTGGGGGAAACCAGAGCACCCACAGAAAACCCACACCAACACTGGGATAATGGGGAGAAAACTATTGTAAACTATTACAACATTTCGGGTCTCAGTTCAAAGATGACACTGCTGCATTGCATCTTTTTGCAGCTGATTGTGCAGTCATTTAGGTGTCCCAGCTCCAGTCTAATAAGCACATCCCATAATTTTGTTATGCGCCACTGTGGGCCTCTGCACAAGCATGTAATTGGGAAGGAGACTTCCACCAAGTGAAAATTACAACTTTTTTCAAGCTTCTGGTATACAGTGTTATTAAACTATATGAGAGAATTAGAATAGATTAAGCAATCACAGTTCACCAGAAGAGGACCTCCAATTTGATTAGGCCAGTGACTGGAACACTAAAATCTTAGCCAGAGAGGACATGGTAATGATCTTCTCCTAAAATAAATACTGATGTGTATGTGGGTGAAGACAAAGCTCTGACACTGACCTCTAAGATGTTCTGGGGAGAAAAAAAAAAACCTTGCAAGTCTCCTTTAAACATCTGTCTGCTAGTCGGTCAAGCCATGTTTTATTTGCTTTTTATGTTAATTTTTGAACTGTTTGCTTCTTTCCTTGAAATGAGATGCAGGCTGAAGCTCATAGTCTCTGCAAACACTGGGCATATATGCACAAACTAAAAAGGGTAAATGACACAGGTGCATGCAATCAGGGAGAAGACAATTGGGGAATTAAGCCACAAGTCTGTGTCTGAAATTGCCCTATCCCATCATGGATATAGATATAGATATATGTCATGTTGTCTGCTACATAAAACAAATAAATAAATAAATAAATAAATATAGCTGCAAGCAGCGATGATGGGCCCAAGCTCCGGTGCCACCACCACCCCGGTGGCTTTAGGGCAACAGTTCACGACAGCAAAATGCATTTAAACTGGGTGAATGTAAAAGGAATATGTCAAAGTCATTTGAATACACCACATTTACTGCAGTCAGCTGGTGATCATTTAAATTTAGATGAATATCATGTCAAAGTTCAAAGTTCAAAGTATCAGTGCAAAGTTATATTTTGAAGCTCAAAATAAGACAGAGTGAGATTCAAAAGATGTAAGAACATTTTAAACAAAAAATTAAATCTAAATTGTGACAGAAAGTAGTCTTTGATAATGTTTAAATATACAGTCAAACCAAAAATTATTCAGACATTTTTGATCATTTTTAATATATTTTTACTAGTGGGTGCAGGACACTATAGTTCATTATGTAAGTGAGGATACCAAAATAAAGTAAACTGTGACATATTATACCCAAAAATTCTTCATAAAGTAGACTACCAGTAAAATTGATAAAAATTTGGAACCAAAAATTATTCAGACACTTTGACCTGACCATGTTTTGCTTAAGTGTTATCTGCCATAATTAAGATTAAAATTTTCTGACACAGTTTAACTCTGAGATGTTGTCATATTTTATTACCATTCTTTTAAACTATAGTGAATAAACTATATTAATGAATGAAATGTTCAAGGTGTCTGAATAAATTTTGGTTTGACTGTACATGCAAATGCTGTGTTCAATAAAAGGAAATTATTGTAGTTTTAAACTGTTTAACAGCAAAAAAAAGATTTATCCAACGTTTTTTAAAAATAGGCCTTTTGTGGCATCTTTTGGTTATACAATATATTACATTTGTTTTAATTTCTTGTCCTCAAACAGAGCACTAATCTGCTTATTTTTAAGTTACACATACTACATTAGTTTAAAAAAGAAACTCTGTTTTTTTTTTTTTTTTTTTTTTTTTAAATGTTAGTATTATTGTATATAGAAATAAATGGTGCATAATTCAGAGGAGAATATTGTTTAGTGTCATGAATTAATCTCAAAACACAAAATTTTAAAGAAAACAAATATATTGATCTGAAATATAGTACATTCATTTTAAATTCATTCAGGTTCAATTACCAAACAATCTTAATCTTAATTTAAATCAAACAATGATTTTACAAGATATGAGACCCTTACTGTTTCCCTTTTTTTTGTCCTTATTTAATCCCTCACCATGGCAATGCCCTTTGAGATATCCTATAATCGTTCGCAATTTAGCATCTTCAGTGTCTTTGTTTCATGTTGACCGAGTTTGGTGGCAATTGCATAAAGCCCCTAAGAGGAGTACATAAAAACTCAGAGCCTGATTATTCAAAAAATCCACATTCAAACCACAATATCTGACTTCCTGTTGGTCGGAGCTTATGCCTATAAATTAGAAAGTTGTCCAGCTTGAAAGAGACACACTTCCTGCTGCCAGTTGGTGGCGCTATAACTTTGACTCAAAATAGTCACATCCATGTGATCAGACTCCTACAATTAACACACAGCTGAAGTTTCATCAAAATCAGTCTATGTATGCAGAAGTTATAACTTCCTGTTTCACTTTTTTCGCCATAAATTTGTTGCCTTGCCACGGGCAAACCATTTAAGATATCGAAAATCCCCAATGTCTTGACTTCATGCTCACCGAGTTTGGTGGTGATCGGATTAATCGCCTAGGAGGAGTATATCAAATTTCAGAGCATGCATTTTTCAAACAACCCATCAGTAATCATCTTGTGTTTTTATATATTTTAATTAACCTAATTATCAAACTAATTATAGAATACTATGTTGTCAGTGGCCAACACACACACACACACACACAGAGAGCGAGAGAGAGAGAGAGAGAGAGAGACTCTTTTATCAGTAAGTTGCCTCAGAAGATTCAACATTTTAAATAAAAAAATAAATCTACGCTGTGACAGAAATTAGTCTTTGATAATGTCTAAATAGAATATCCACTAAATATAATTATACCAAAAACAGTGTTTTCAACAAAGTGTTGTCAAAACTGTTGTCAAGAAGTTTTTTTTTATTTTATTTATTAAAAAATAAATTAAAATGTGTTTATTTATAATATTTGTATTATTAAATATTGAAATAAAGGGTGTATAATTTATTGGTTGGCAGATATGACACTTTTCCTGTTTACCTTTTTGTTCTTACTTTAAAGGGATGGTTCAGTGGTTTTTTTCTAGGCTTGATTGTGTTTATGGGGCGCAGTTTAACATGTCTTAATGCTTCGTTTTTAAAAAAAAAAAAACGCCGTATTTTCATATATTTTCCTTTATTCTACACCGCTGTTTCCCTTCTCCTAAAAACGCTCCGTTGAGTTCCTGGTTCCATGAAGCCCCTCCCTCAGAAATACGCAATGGACTGAGATTGGTTAGCTGGCCCTGTGTATTGTGATTCGCTGTCCGGAATACGTTGTCACGATTCACGTTGTCCAGAAACGCCACGCCCCTTACCATTACGGGCCAAAGTCTCATGTGCTTCGGTCAAAGTCCAGTCGCTTCGGTGGAAATGTAAATAATGGCGTCAATATTGCCGTATTAATCTGGGCCCGAATCAGACCCAGATAGCAGTAATGATGAAGAGCATCAAGCAGAACCTCTGTAAGCACGGCTTTTAATGGACGTTTATGAATGTTAAGTATTTTTGTTTGTATTTGTCAAAGTGTTTAGATATGCTGTCACTTGTAAATGTTACTGCTGTATTCTGACTGAAGCTTTAATGTAGCTGAATACATGACTGAGTAGTAGCATTTTTGTAAAGGTATTGTTTAATTTATAGCATGAACGAGCATGTGGGTAAACACAACATAAAAGCCGTAATGAAACAATGCTGTACACTGATAACAGAAATGCCAACAAACACCAACAGAAGTTCGCTGGTGTGATTACATAGAAGTTTGTTGGTGTTTGTAGGCGTTTGTTGGAGAAGTATGAAATTAAGCTAACTGGCTAGCGAAGCCAAACCGCGTTGGTCTTTGTTTACGTCCCAGAAACTATATAACTTTATAAAAAAATAAAACATACTTACAGTTACAGTTACAGCCCATAAACAGCAGCTTCTGCTTTTAAAGTGGGAACTGCTCCATCTTTCAGGAATAGCCTTTGTGCAAATCCAGCATTGAACTTGTGTAGATTCTGGAAGCTGTCTTCCATAAAATGTCCAGCACAGACAGCTAAATTAGCATTATAATTGTCAGGAACATAAACATAAATTTTAAACATTGTTCCCGAAGTCCAGCGTCCCTAGGAAGAAGACTTGTATGCACGCGACATGGCCTCGCCCACTTTGTTGCACATTCCCGGGGGCAGTGTTTATGTTAATTGCAGGGTTTATGATGTCACCAACCCGGGAAGAAGCTTGTTGTAGTCCAAACCGGTCATTTTTGTAGGCATTAAACTGCCATAACTTTAAAAGACAATATCTCCGTTTGCATTGAACTTTCAGCGCTGTAACTTTGCAGATACTGTTTATGCTCAAGCAGCAACATTACACACTAACTAAAGTTAAAAAAGTGAAATCGCAATGAACCACCCCTTTAAACCCTTGCCATGGCAACTCCATTCAAGATATCCTATAATCGTTCGCAATTTAGCATCTTCAGTGTCTTGTCATCAGAAAGTTTGGTGGGGATTGCATGAATCCCCTAAGAGGAGTACATAAAAACTGAGAGCATAATTATTCAAAAAATCTAAATCAAGAGTCTCAAAAGCATCCAAAACGAATATGAAAGTTTGATGCGCAAAAATCTTTTCACAGGTCTACATTCGTCATGTCTTGACATTATGATGAAGTTTGAAGCAAATCGGGTAAAAATAAGAGGGTGATCTCAAAGCATTTTGAAAGTGACACACTTCCTGCTGCCAGTTGGTGGCGCTATAACTTTGACTCACAATAGTGTCATCCATGTGATCAGCCTCCTGCAATGAATATACAGCTGAAGTTTAATCAAAATCAGACTATGTATGAAAAAGTTATAACACACTTCCTGTTTCCCTTTTCTCGCCATAAATTTGTTGCCTCGCCATGGCCAAACCGTTTGAGATACCAAAAATCCACTGGCAATTTAGCATCCTCAACTTCATGCTGACTGAGTTTGGTGGTGATCGGATTAATCGCCTAGGAGGAGTATATTAAATTCCAGAGCATGCGTTTTTCAAACAACCCATAATAGCTGACTTCCTGTTGAGCTGGCGTATAACTTAGAGCATGAAAGTTGTTAGGCCCGATGAGGTCTATATGTGTACCGAGTTTCATATTAATACATGAAGTGTGTCTGATATATGAACCAAGTTTTTGGACCCCATTCAAGGGGGCGCTGTCGAGCCCCCCTGCCACGCCCGGGTACCAGCTGATGGCCAACGATTCCCATGTGTGTGCAAAGTTTCAAGAATTTTCGAGCGTGTTATGGGCCCCAAATGTGCCCAAAAGTTTTAAAATAATAATAATAATATAATAATAATAAATATAGCTGCAAGCAGCAATTACGGGGCCAAGCACAAAAGCAGCACAAGAAGCCAGCCAACACAGCTGTGAGAATCAGACCAACTGCAGCAGTGAGCAATTAAAGACCTATTAAGATCATTTTAGGCAAAAGAGCTGAAAAATCATAAATACAGTCAATAATAAAGATTTACTGGTTTATCACTTTTGACCAATAGGTGGCGCTGTGATTAAATTAATGAGGTATGGTCAGAGTGAGGTGATTATGACACTCGCAAAGTTTGGTGTCAATATGTGAAAGCATTGCAGAGATAAAGACTCAGTCATTTTGGCATCAAGCCTTTAATTTGTTGCTGCGGTATACGAAAACGGTTTGGTCTATCAACACGAAATCCATAACATTTTACCAACATGGTCTGAAAATGATATGATTCGATTTTGGTGAAAATTGGACCAATTTTGCTGATGACCCACACCGAGTTTCGTAACGATACGTTAATGCGTTCATAAAATACCTAATTTTAGCACAAAATTCAAAATGGCCGACGGTCAAAATGGCCGATATGGGAAAATTGGATATCATTCGACTCGGCATGATGCCCCGAATCCAACGAGACTTGATTGATTTTTGGACAAACCCATCAGAAGTTATAAGCACAAATACCCATTTTTCATATCTCCGGACCAGTAGGTAGCACTGCGCCGAAACGCTTCATGTTGCCTCAGGTCATGCTTGTGATGACTTGTACCAAGTTTGGTCTGAATACGATAAAGCGTTGCAGAGATACAGCCTTATGTCTATTTTCACAAGCGCTATGTTAAATTCGATCGTGTGTTTTTCGAAAACGGTTTGAGAAATCGACTTGAATTCCATAACTTTTTGTTGGCATGGTCTGAAGATGATCTGGTTCAATTTTCGTGAAAATCGGAGTAACGGCCTAGGAGGAGTTCGAAAAAGTAGGTTTTTCAGAGGAAAAAAGAATTTTGTTTCTAACCCTTACGATTCGAAAGTTATTAACATAAACGTGTGCAACTTTGGACAGCTGGTGGCGCTAGAGGGATTGAGTTAGAGACTCCAAATTTGCTATGGACACAGTTCAGACTGTCCTCTAACTGTGTGCCAATTTTCACAACTTTCCCACAAGCGGTTCTATGGGCTGCCATAGACTTCCAGAGCGGAAGAAGACGGAAGAATAATAATAATAGTTAAAAAGAACGCCAACAGATACAATAGGTGCCTACGCACCTTCGGTGCTTTGCCCCTAATAATCCTAAGGAAAACAATAGGGCCTTCGCCCTTTCGGGGCTTTGACCATAATATTAATAATCCTTAGGGGAACAATAGGGCCTTTGCCCTTTCAGGGCTTTGGCTCTAAATATGGCTGCAAGCAGCGATGACGGGTCCAAGCCCGGTGGCTTCAGGGCAACTGTGCACGGTGGGCAATAGGCATTTTATACGGTTAAACATAACAGGACTATATCAAAGTCATTTGAATACACCATATTTACTGCAGCAGCTGGTGCACATATGATCACAAACCACAACAGCCACATCCATGAGATAACCATGAGATAATTTAAATTTAGATGAATTTCATGTCATAGAATGTCATATGTCAATTTTAAATGAGTGCAGAATACCGTCCTAATCTGCCATGTCTGTTTTTCTCAAACAACCTCTATAAAAATTCCAGAGCACATTACCAACTGTTATTTGAGCAAAATCTAATCCAGTCTAATGTGAATGTCTGTTATTGCCAATATTGTATTACCCTAACACTTCTCCATGTGTTTTTTGACCTACCTGAGCTGTCGTTTGCACACCAATCTTATGCACCAAAATCATGCTTTCATTTAATTTCAATATGGGCGGTATCCAATGTAAAAATAAAATTATGAAATGAATAAATCGAGCCAAATCACGGAACCGGCAAAGACGATTTTAATAACAGTAAGAATAAGGTACGTGTCTAAATTTTTCTGCTCACTTATGCAAGTTTATTATAAACAGCCACTTTTATAAAATCATGTGAAATTTACTTGGGTTTTTAATAAATTTTAATTTATATATATATAATAAATTTAAAGACATGCGTTGTACATGATGCTTGCAAACAAAGCAGATGATCTTCTGTAATGCCCATGTCTAGAAAACACAAACTCTATCCTCTGTTAAAAAATAAAAAAAACAACAACAACAACAAAAAAACACATTAATCAAGATTGTAAAACACACACACTCAGAGAGAAAGAGTGAGACCGAGGGAGTGTGGGGGAAGGGAAGAGCAGACAGTGAGAGTGAGATTCAGAAGAAATATTTTAAAGAAAACAAATGTATTGATCTGAAATATAGTACATTCATTTTAAATATATCCAGGTTCAATTACCAAACATACAATCTTAATTTTATTTAAATCAAACAATGATTTTACAAGATATGGGTCACTTTCTGTTTCCCTTTTTTGTCCTTACTTTAATCCCTCGCCATGGCAACACCGTTCAAAATATTCAGCATTCGTTTGCAATTTAACATCTTCATTGTCTTAGCACCAAGTTAAAAAGTTTGGTGTAAATTGTATAAACCCTGTAGGAGTAGTAGTATGTGTATGTGTGTATATATATATATATATTAAATTAAAAAAAAAAAAAAAAAATATATATATATATATATATATACATATATATATATACATATAATATATATATATATATATATATATATATATTTTTTTTTTTTAATTAACCTAATTATCAAACTAATTATAGAATATTATGTTGTCATTGGCCAACAAATGAACTTGCTTGATTAGCTGCTTCAGGTGTGTTTGATTAGGGTTGGAGCTAAACTCTGAAGGCCAGTGACAAGTCTCCAAGTAAAGGGTTAAAGACCTGATTCAAGGGGTCGCTGTTGAGCCCCCCTGCCACACCCAGATATCATCTTCAGCCCGGCCCAGATGGCCGCGGATTCTGACCTGTGTGCAAATTTTCAAGAGTTTATAAATAAATAAATAAATAAATGAATAAAAAAAAAAAAAAAAAAAAATCCTAAGGAAAACAATAGGGCCTTCATCCTTTCAGGGCTTTGGCCCTAATAATAATAACCCTTAGGAGAACAATAGGGTCTTCGCCCTTTCAGGCCTTGGGTCCTAATAATAATCCTAAGGAAAACAATAGGGCCTTCGCCCTTTCCGGCCTTGGGCCCTAATAATCCTTAGGAAAACAATAGGGCCTTTGCCTTTTCAGGGCTTGGGCCCTAATAATAATAATTAAAGCTGCAAGCAGCGATGAAAGGGCCCTCGGACCCGGGCTCACCCCCACCTGGTGGCCTTATGAAAACTGTGAACAGTGGGTGAAATTCATTTAAGTGGATAAATAGAGGAGAATAATGGCAAAGTCATTTTGATGCACCACACTTCCTGCTGCCAGCAGGTGGCACTTTGACTATAACTGAATATTGCCATGTAGATGTGGCAGGGCAGGACTCTTCACAAACATGTGAAGTTTGGGGCAGATTGGACATTGTATCCCTGAGTTACAACAACTTCCTGTTTCGTGGCGAAACATCAGACTTTGTCAGGCTGCCACGGACACACTCAAGATCTTTGCAATTTAACATCACTAAGGCCTTAAGATTAGACTGACCAAATATGATGTTGATCTGGTTAAAACACTATAAGGAGTTAATCACAGTGTGAAACATGCCATTTCCATTTGCCCGCAGGTGGCGCTATGACTGTAACTGAATATCGGCATGTAAATGTCTTCATGACCAGACATTAACATTAACATTAACAAGACTGCACAACTGAACACTGAAAACACAGGAACTTAAGTACCAGAGATGTTCACGAGTCTTTTATCTGGAGTCCGAGTCAAATCTGAAGTCTTTAAGCTGGAGTCCGAGTCAAGTCTGAAGTCTTTATCACTGGAGTCCGATACATTAAAATATGAGCTTTAAGTAAGAAATGGATTAATCTTAGAAATCTTTCTATCTCTCTCTTATGGACACACATTAATAAAGAGAAAAACTGCATATAATACGAAAAGATTGATAAAACATAGTAGTAGATTTAAAGGCTAGATTTTTTTTTTTTTTTTTTTTTTTTTTTTTTTTAATATTTTAACAGGCTGGCAATCCAAAGGAGCCATGCAGCTACACCACAGTATAATAGCTAGCTGTGTGAGTTAATGTGACTAACCTTTGTGGATGCAATGTCTCATAAAATTTGATTTTGTCGTTCCAGTGTCTTTAATTATTTTTCCACATTCTGTGCATCTAGCCGATCTGACGTTAATAAACTCAAACGAAAGAACATAAGGCACGGTGGCTCCCGTCATGTTTCATGGGACTCTTATGACATTTCAGAGTTTACGCGCAATACACAGACATAATCAAATTCTATGACAAGAGTCCGATCTACTACGACACGTAGTCAGAGCTTTACGAATCGAATCAGTGACTCAGAGCGCCAAAGTCACGTGATTTCAGCAGTTTAGGCGTTTGATAGGAGATCCAAATCACTGATTCAAAACAAAAGATTCATAAAGCTCAGAAGCTTCATGAAGCAGTGTTTTGAAATCGGCCCATATAGATATTGTTGAAAAGTCGTTATTTTGTTTTTTTGGCGCACAAAAAGTATTCTTGTCGCTTTATAATATTAAGATAGAACCACTGAACTCACATGAACTGTTTCAAATATGTTTTTAGTACCTTTATGGACCTTGAGAGTTTGAATGGCATTGCTGTGAATGCAGGCCTCACTGAGCCATCGGATTTCATCAACAATATCTTAATTTGTGTTCCGAAGATGAACGGTCTTACAGGTGTAGAACGACATGAGGGTGAGTAATAAATGACATTATTTTCATTTTTGGGTGAACTAACCCATTAAGGGTAAAAGACTTGAGTTGTTTTTAAAATATTCACGAGTCTTTTGTGTCGAGTCAAGTCTGAAGTCTATTAAAATGCGACTCGAGTGCGACTTGAGTCCGAGTCACTAACTCGAGTGCCTATCTCTGTTAAATATTAAGGCAAATAAGGTTAATTAATGATACACAGCTGAACTGAATAAATGAAGCTCTAGCGCAAGTTCTGCCGGGAAGACTCAAATGTTACGCCACCTATTAGTTCAGATCTAACCAATCATTATCTAACACTTGGAGTATAAAAGATCGGTACTTACACATGTCTGAGTTCGCAGATGCTGACGCCAACCTTCACCTCCATCCTCCCCACCACCACCAGGATGGTCCCTGTCCATACTTTCCGGGGGTCGGCTACGCCCCGCCTTCAGCGTCAGGCAGGAAACGCAAAGTCCGCAACCCTCAGGATGTAAGCTACGAACGGGGCCTACGCCAAAGAATCTTATCTTGTTTTGCTTGCTGATTGGTAATAAATGTCATTGTTTCATTATCTTGCCTCCCGAGTCTTTCTGGTAGAACTAATCATATCTGTAACCATTATAACCAAAGACTGGAGAGAATCTAGAACAAAGGAAAAGAAACAAATCTCAATAGAAACAAACTGAAAGTCCATGAAAATGAAACTAAGACAAAAATAACTGAATAAATGTTTAATTACGCCCCTCCCGGGAAGGTTTGACCTTGTGTCATAACAGAAAAGATATGGGAGCGAGGGTGGGTGCTTTGGAGGCAGATGAGCAGATGGTGAAAGGGTGGTGAAAACAGGCAGAATAAACCAGGGAGGTGTGGATGGAGGAAACAGCCATGGTGGATATGATGGGAGGAATGGCCTGGAGGTGTAGACCCAAAGCGCAACCAGGACGATAATCCACAGCGCAGTCAATGGAGAAAGGAGCCATATTGGTGACTTGGCAGGCAAAATCCGGAGAATGGCTGACGGAGATGATTAGGGGAGCCCAAGGAGCCATTGTTAGGGGAGCCCAAGAGGCAGACAGAGAACTGATGGAACTGAACGATACTGCTCGCCCTGGAGACGAAGGTGGAGCCGTGGTGATGAGTGTCCGTGGTGAAACCAGAGTGCCTGAGGACTGAGGTGAAGCCAGTGCAACCGAAGGACCAAGGCGGAGCTGGAGGGAGGAGCCCACTGGAGCCAAAGGGGTGATCGAGGTGGAGCTGGAGTGACGAGGAAGCCCGGAGCTGAAGGAGGGAGGAGGCAAGGCAGAACTGACAGATCAATGGGCCGAGTCGGAACGGCGGAATCAACGGCCGGAGGCGGAGCCAGGGGATCCACTTGCTTAGGCAAAGCTGGTGACTGTATGGCCTGAGGCTTAAAAACGCTGCAAGGTGTCAGAGAAGACGAAGGGCTGCAGGAAACCAGCTGAAGCAGAACTGAAGGACTGGATGAGCTCTGAGTGGAGGTGGGAGAGGAAGGTTGGGTGGGATTAATGACAACCCTTCCGTATCAATACAGGGCGATGATACAAACTCTATGCTGGGCAGGACCAGCGGCGATGAAGGTAAAGGGGATTCAGGGTGGGAAACAGTGCTTCAGAAGCTGTCTTTAAACAACTGGAATGGAATATGTAATTTGTCCTTTTTCCATTTGCGCTCAGCCTTTCGGCTAGCTTGTCTTAGTAGTCGGATATCAGAGTTGAGCCATGGTTCAGATTTAGGTTTGGGTTCATAAGGCTTAAGCGGAGCAGTGACATTTAAAACATCCAGCCAGGCAAAGATGTTGGTCGGCATCCAAGTCTGATAGCGGTGAATCCAAGAGCAAATGTGAGCACGATTCCATAAAGTGCTGATTAAAATTAGAGCCAAACTGAGGAGAATAGGTCTGAGACAGTGTTATAGCTTCAGTAGCGGAATGAGAAAGGCTAGGAAGGGACATAGAAAACAATATCGGCTTATGGTCCAAAAGCATAAAATCAGATATAACAATATCATTGATTCCAAACCCATGAGAGAGTACAAGGTCCAAAATGTGACCCTGAATGTGAGTGGAGTCTTTTATCTACTGGACCAGGCTAAAAGACTCAATGAGGCTGAGGAACTCATTTGATAAAGGGTTAGACTGACAGCAAATGTGAATATTAAAATCACCCACCAATAAAAACCGATCATAGTTTGTGGTGATATTCCCAATAAGTTCAGTGAATTGCTGTATGAAGTCCTGGACTGAGTGTGGAGGACGGTATATCACCACTAATAAAACAGGGCCATTCCAATCAAAATGTAGGAGCTGAGCTTCAAAGCTGGTAAATGCACTTACAAGAACTGACCGACATCGTGCAGAAAATGAGTTTTTTAGAATAGTCACTAATCCCCCCCCTCGTCTGTTTGGACGGGGGGAGTTAAAAAATGTACAGTCAGTTGGGACTAATTCAGAAAAGGGGGTTAAATCACCAACCTTTGTCCAGGATTCAGTGATACATAAAACATAAAATCCAGACTATGAGAGGAGAAGAAGTCATTTAGCAGAAAGGTCTTGTTCACCAAAGATCGAGTGTTGATCAGAGCCATTTTAGGTGGAGAAATAACATTGGTGGAGAACAAAGCTCTTCTCAATTGGCACAGATTTCCAGAAGTCTCGCCGTTTTGCCAACGACAGAGGCCAATCTGAGGGACGCCATCCAGGGAGACAAGAGACGGGCACAGGGGAATAATAGGTCGAAGCTACCGATGAGCCAGATCTCGCGGCCGTCAGGCAACAGAGCCACCATTACACGACTTAGGAGACGGGTTTAAAAAGAAACCAATCTGAAGATGAGCTTTCAGTCTGATAGTGAGTCCACCCCGACTCCCGCTTTTCCTCCTGCGTTTTCTCCATGATGTTATAAGAGGCCACTGGTGAATACACTCCGGAATGTCCGTCGTGAGAGTTCTGTGCGTTTGATTAAAAACGCACGCTACATCCAGCGTGCAAATGTCCATAAAAGAGGTACGAATATCCAAAAGTGACTGTCGGTCGTAGACCAAGCGTGAGCAACAAGTAGGAAACCAGGTAAACATCCATACAAATAAACAAGTGAGCAGCAGACAGCCAGCCACACACACAGGCGCAATCTTGTCTTTTGTAAACTTCTCAGAACAAGAGCAAACTTACGGCATCAACTGGCTTAGGAAACAACAATAACAAAGCGAAGATACAGAGAAAGAGCACAGCTTAAATACACAGCACAGAATGAGACACATGTGAAAACAATAGCACTGATTACTAAAGTTTAGACATGAGAGTCCAATGGGAACCTCTAGTGGTCAAAATAAAACATTACAAAGCAAAAACTCTGACAGGATCCCCTTACCACAGGGACTCCACCCACAAGGGAATGTTCTTGGTGGAGAGCCAGACTTTTTGGTGGAAAGCCAGACTCTTTGGCCGGGGCACAGAGTGGGGGCAGGTCTGTGTCTGCGGTTAGCCTGGTGCTGGTACTGCTGAGAGACCTTAAGGAGCTTGAGTCAGGCCTTTTTCCATGAACAGAGGGAACTGCAGCTTCCACTTCTTGCTCAGGGAATAGTGGAGGAGTATACCCGAACTGGCACTCGAAAGGGGACATGCCTGTAGCAGAGGAGCGAAGGGTGTTGTGAGCATATTCCACCCACGTGATGAAGAAAGACCAAGAGGATGGGTTGTTAGCCACCATACACCTCAGGGTAGTCTCAAGATCTTGGTTAAGCCTCTCCGTTTGCCCACTGGACTCCGGGTGGAACCCAGAAGATAGACTCACCGAAGCCCCCAGAGACTGACAAAATGCCCGGCAGAATCGAGAGGAAAATTGGGGTCCTTGATCAGAGGAATGCCAAAAACTCAAGACATGGTTTATAATCAATTCACCAGTCTCTTTTGTGGTGGGTAGTTTGGGCAAGGGAATAAATTGGGCAGCCTTGGAGAATCTATCAACTATGACCATGACAGTGTTGTTGCCCTGTGATAGCGGAAGTCCAGTGATAAAATCCATGGAAAGAAGAGGGGTCTATGTGGTATGCAATAGCCCCTGGGGTGAACGGTGAGAGGCTTTACCTTGGTTGCACGTAGGACAGGCATTTACATCCTCCTTGATAGTTGGCCATCAAAACCATCTCTGGAGGAACTCAAGGGTACGAGAAGTGCCAGGATGACAAGTGAGGTGCGAGTAGTGCCACCACTGGAGGATCTGGAAGCGGACAGCTTTCGGGACAAACAGACAGTTAGTTGGCCCTCCTCCTGGGTCAGGTTCTCTGGCTTGGGCTTGTTTTACAGTACTTTCCAGCTCCCACATGATAGGAGCTATTATCTTGGAACTGGGGATAATTGGTGTAATGGAATCTTCTTGAGGAGTGTTTACATAAACTTGGGACAACGCATCAGGTTTTAGGTTCTTGGAGCCGGGGTGGTAGGATAAGATGAACTGGAATCGGTTGAAGGACCAGCATGCCTGCCAGGGGGGTTGAGTCGCTTAGCTTGCTGAATGTATTCCAGGTTTTTGTGGTCCATAAGTTCTTGGAATGGGTGTTTGACCCCCTCAAGCCAATGCCTCCACTCTTCAAGCGCTAGCTTAACAGCCAGTAACTCTCGATTCCCCATGTGATAGTTCCTATCAGTCCATGTAAGGCGGTGGGAAAGGAATGCACAAGGGTGCAGCTTGTTGTCCTCACCTCTTTGGGACAGCACAGCTCCAACTCCTAGGTCCGAGGCATCAACCTCCATGATGAAGGGAACATCTGGGTTCAGGAGAATAAGAATAGGTGCAGAGGTAAAGGCCAATTCTGCCTCAGGTCCCCAACAAAAGCCGGCTGTGTTCCCCTTGGTGAGAGCAGATAAAGGAGCCGCTACAGAACTGAAGTTCAGGATGAGAAAACGTTGTACTTCCTTAACTGACGAGGGAGAAGGCCAATCCACAACAGCTTGAACTTTTTGAGGGCCCATTTGTATCTGGCCCGGCTTGATGATGAACCCCAGGAACCCCAGGAACTGGACCAGGAACTCACATTTCTGAAGTTTGATATACAGATGGTTGTCGAAAAGGCGTCTGAGAACCTTACTGACGTATTTCACATGCTTTTGGAGGGGAACTGGAGAAGATGAGGATATCATCTAAGTAGACAAACACAAATTGATTGAGCATGTCTCTGAGAATGCCATTAATGAGAGCTTGAAAGACTGCAGGAGCATTAGTGAGATCGAAAGGCATGACTAAGTATTCATAGTGTCCAGTGGGCGTGTTGAAGGCGGTCTTCCATTCATCTCCTGATGCGCACAAGATGGTAGGCATTAAGCAAATCGAGCTTGGTGAAGATGGAGACTTCTTGAAGAATTTTGAAGGCAGTGGCCATTAGCGGCAAGGGATAGCGGTTACGAAAAGTGATCTTATTGAGTCCCCTGTAATCAATACATGGCCGAAGTCCGCCATCCTTCTTCCCGACAAAGAAGAATCCAGCTCCAGCAGGGGAAGTGGATGGCGGATGATCCCTGCCGCAAGGGATTCATTGATGTACTTGTCTATAGCAGTTTGTTCGGGGGAGGACAACAAAAATATACGACCTCTGGGGGGACAGGTTCCAGGAAGTAGCTCAATGGCGCAGTCGTAGGGGCAATGAGGAGGTAAGGAAGTGGCCTTCCTTTTGCTGAACACTGCCTTGAGGTAGTGGTAATGAGTAGGGACTTGAGACAGATCTAGTGGTTCCTGGGACTCGAGAACAGGATCAGGGGAGTTCTGGACCAAACATGTAGTCTGACAGGTGGAACCCCAAATGAAGACCGCACCAGTGGACCAATCATAGTGCGGGTTATGCTGGAGGAGCCAGGGGTAACTAAGGATAACAGGGAACTCTGGAAACTGTATAAGGTGAAAGCACATTATCTCCTGGTGCTGGTAAGTGAAGATACAAAGGAGAGAGGTGAGGTGGGTTATTTTTCCAGGAGCTAACGGTCTTCCATCCAAGGCTGTCACAGATAGAGGAGCAGGAAAGGGAATTAGTGGGAATCTGGAGACTTTTGGCAAGGGAAATATCCATGAAGTTCCCCGCCACGCCAGAATGAATCAAGGCCTGGAGTTGGTGTTTTTGGTCTCCCCAAGTGAGTGTGATGGGAAGGAACAACCCAAAGTTGGAAGGTGAAGCAGTGCGTGTTACTCGCATTACAGTCCTTCCTTGGCTGTGCGGGACCGGGCATTTCCCGAGAGCTCGGGCAGGTGGAACGAAAATGACCATACAATCCACAATATAGACAACATCACTTTCTCGTGCGACTGTCTCGTTCTGAAGGAGAAAGCCGAGTCCTACCCAACTGCATGGGTTCTGAAGAATCTTGGGGCACTGGTAGCATTTGAACAGGAGTAGGGCTGGCAGACAGGGTGGAAACAGAATGGCTGTTCAGGTTTCTCTCCCTCAAGCGATTATCCAGCCGGATTGCTTGATCCATAGGAGTCTCAAGATCACGGGAAGGTTCTCGGGTAGCGAGATCATCCTTGATCACCTCAGATAGACCATTCAGGAAACACACCATGAGTGACTCGTCGTTCCAGCCACTCCCCACTGCAACTGGCAAGGCAATCACAAAAACAGAAGAATATCCAGACCAAAAAGAAGCAAAAAATCCAAAAGGAGAAACAATGATCTCCAAAACAAAAACTCTGGAAAAAGGTTCCAAAAAGGCAAAAATAAACTCAGGTAAACAGTCCAATATGGATCCAAATTAGACTCAAATATAATTCACGCAAAAACCATGATTCACATATGCATAGCCAATTTCACATGCATGAAACCTAATTCACGTGCACATATAACAATTCACACAAATAAAATACATATTTACAAAAAACAATTCACTTTCGCAAAATAAAATTATAAATTCATAAACTATATTTCACAAATACAAAACACAATTCATAGATATACAGCTTTGTACAAAAAGTTTCTAATGTTCAAAACTTACGAGTTTATCCTCACATTCGTGTGTGAATCGCCTTGGATTTGTGTGTGTGTATTTTTGAGACTTCCCTGGCAGTGCACACCTCCCACCTGGGTCATTCGTACTCTTTAGCCAATCAGATTGAAGCTTATCAATCGACCAATCATTATCACGTGAGGGCGTGCCTACCTGGGTGTTACTTCATTATCGAGCCAGATCAGCCTCAAAAATAATACATTTACAAAACAAAATTCATAAATGCACAGCACAATTCACATTTACAAAATCAGATTCGTAAATTCAAAACACAATTAATAAATACACAAGTAAAAGCATAAATATTTCCCCAAATGCTTACACAAATGCATCTTATCTAAATGAATTTAAAATGTTTACACAAATACGTATACGTAAGTTCTTGAATAAATTTCCATCACACATTTATGAATGATGTTACATGTATTTATGGATCGTTGAATCTGCATTTGCAAATCGTCACACGTGCGTGGACTGCTTTGAATGTGTGTGTGGTATTTTTGAGACCTTCCTGGCAGGCTAAGATTCATAAATATATTTTTTTTGGAGGATGTTCTATTTAGCCAATCGTGGTGAGCATTTAATCCACCAATCAACACGCTCCTTACTGATAAGACTCAAGAAGCTCAATGCTGCACTTGTACAATGATTGGACACACACACACAGCGGAGAGATTTAGCATGGAGGATGAAAACCAGACTCAACGAGTAAGTAAAGTGTTTTTTTTTTTTTTATTATCTGATGGCATTTTCTTATGATTAAAGGTTGTGATGTGTGCAGTTTGCAGTGTTACAAAGTTGTTAGTCCACGCCAGCTTTCTTATATTATAACTGGTGTTTTCTAGGTACACTTTAGTAATTACAGGATGAATGGGTGAGAAACAATCAATAAAACAACGATTTCGATGATAAACTACCGAGTAATTTTAAATACGGTTTGTAATCAGTGGGTTCTAAAGTTACCATCGCGACCAGCTAGGGATGCCATGGATTTTTTTCTGCACAACAATAATTGAATCTTTGATGACGGAATGTGCACAATACACCTTTATTCCACAAGGTGGCAATGTTTGATACACAATTGCTCGATTGCTCCTTATCGATTGCTCCTGTCTGCTCCTGTCTGCCTCGCTGCTCAGAGTGGTTTGCGTCTGTAAGTCCGTATAGCTTTGTTTTGAATCTCTATCATTCATTGTTGTTTATATTATCATTACCATATATCTAATATTGCCTATCACATTAATCTGGCATCGCTAGCTTTTAATCTTTTAATCTAAATCTCTATAACAACGCATTTGCATTTCGCTAGCTTGTTAACTTGTCATCATTCTCTCGCGCGCTCCTTTTTCTACGCGTTCATCAAACAGCTGTGGTAAGTCGGATCACTCTACAAACACGGTGAGTCATGTCATCCTCTCCTTCTATTGATACTTGCTCTGCCTGTCACATGCATAGTATAGCTTTCTCTGTCAGCGCCGAGGGATTTACATGTCATAAATGTAGGGAAATAGTCAGGCTGACAGAGAAAATCTCAGAATTAGAGACACGCATCCAAACTTTAATCAAGGATAGTAAGAATGCAAGGGCTTTAGATACTGTTTTGGATGCAACTAGCTTAGTGAACTCTGTACATTGTTCAGTTCCGGCTGTAGAGCCCGTGCAGCAGGGCAATTGGGTAACGGTGAGGCGGCATAGTCGCGGGAAACACCACTCTACCGTTCCAATAAGAACATCAAACAGGTTCTCCCCACTCAGTGACGCACCCACTGAGAATCCTGTTGAAAGTGCCCTAGTTATTGGCGATTCTATTACACGGAACGTGAAAATAGAGACACCAGCCACCATAGTCACATGTTTGCCGGGAGCCAGAGCACCTGACATCAAAGCAAATTTAAAAGTGCTAGCTAATGCTAATTGTAAATACTCTAAAATTATTATTCACGTCAGCACTAATGATGTTCGACTTCGCCAGTCGGAGATCACTAAAATTAACATTAAAGAGGTGTGTGAACTCGCAAGTACAATGTCAGAAACAGTAATTTGCTCTGGTCCCCTTCCTGTTTGTCGGAGTGATGAGATAGTTAGCAGATTATCATCACTCAATGGCTGGCTGTCTAAGTGGTGTCCGCAGAATAATATAGGTTTCATAGACAATTGGAAAAAGTTTTTGGGGCAGACCTGACCTGTTGAAAAGAGATGGTATTCATCCCTCCTGGGATGGTGCTGCTCTTCTCTCTAGTAATATGGCACATAGTCTTAGAGCTGAAACATGACAAACTGGGGCCCAGGTCAGGAAGCAGACAGACCGGCTAAACCAACCGTCTGCTAGCTGTCTCACGTCACAGAAGTCAGATAAATCCCAACACATAGAAACTTTTTCACCTAGATATTATCACATAGAGACTGTGTTTGTACCCCGAATTAGTAAATACAAAAAACTTCCAAACTTCTTTTCAGCGCCCCTGTGAAGTTCACTTAATTTCACTCATTTAATCTGACTCCAATTTCAAATGATTATTACTTTTAGGTTGTGTTTCCAATTTGAAATTAATCATTGGTTACGTATTAATTTAGATATTCGATTATTCTGGGTATCCCATACTTTCAATTATTCGTTCATTACAGACCCATATCGCTTAGAGTCACACGCCCCGGGTTTGCACGGATCTCACGACACAAATTCGCCAGTTTCTGATTCTTAGTCAGAGCGTGCAGAGTTTACTAATGCACTACTGCATTTGAACGTCTCAGGTTTCGTATGTAACCATGGTTCCCTGAGAACAGGGAACGAGACTCTGCGTTTGACACGCTATGGGGAACGTCACACGTGAACCGATGTCTGAAAGCCAAGTATCAAATCTCTCCAATCCTATTGGCCGGCGACAGCCTATGACGTCATCATAGCGTGACCCGGAAGTATATAAGGAGCACCTAGAGAATCAGTCAGTATCTTATCGTCTGAGGGACTGTTCAGCAGGCAGCCCCGGAGCATGGCAAGGAAACACAGAGTCTCGTTCCCTGTTCTCAGGGAACCATGGTTACATACGTAACCTGAGACGTTCCCTTTCGAAAGGGAACTCTACTCTGCGTTTGACACGCTATGGGAACGATAAACCCATGCCGCCATGCCTGAGGGGAGTGCATGCCAAGTGGCTATACAAACGTAAAAGCAGTTTCGAAAGAAACGCCAGAGCAACTCACCCTCGGGTCACACAAAGGCTGTCAGTGACAGCATTCCCTATGGCCAACAGCCCAAGCTAAACCTCAAAGAGGCCTTCCGCAGAAAGCCTACCAAGGCTGCTCCAAGGCTTCTGGGACCAAATCTTCCAAAGAAAGAAGGTCCCTTTAAGGGAATGTGGCTAGGGATCCGAAAGGAACCCCAGCCAGCCACTAGAAGGGGGACATAGTCACCCCAAATGCCACCAGGGAGACCGACCTGGTCTGACAAAAAACCTAGTCTCTGGCCAACAACCTGTCTGAACACAGAGTCTCAACAACGCATTCTTCAGAGAAGACAACGAGTAAGAGCGACTGCAGAAAGGCAGTAAGCAACTCAAACCCGAGCGTAGAGATGGGCATCCCGGAGAGCAGAACTCAGCTGAGTGCTTTTTACCTTCTTATTGAGGGGAGTAAACTCTGCTCAATCCTAGGATCTACTCAGCGCCTGATTATTTGCACTGAGGAGGCTGCGCGTTAAAGAAACCCTGATAAAGGGGAGCCCAAACCAGCCTGGGGGCTGGTCTTAAAACGGGAGGCCTCATAGAAGCCTTCAACCAATGATCAGCTTAGGGAGCTAAGCACTATATAGGATAACCCAAACAGGGGAGTACAAAGCTCGACCTAACAGATAGACCATACTGTAGGCACACAATCATGGAGGCCAGGAAGGGGCCTACAACATGACCATAGTTCTACACAGAGTAGAAAACAATACATGTTATGCTGTTAAAGTTACAACCCCAGAAGTGGGAGTGGGAAAAACCAAGGGAGGCTTGTCAAGGCCACACACCTTGAACACCTATCTTGCTGAAGCAAGAATCTACCACATGCAAGTAACATCAGATAAGACTGTAAAGTGCCCACACAACAGTCTACCTAACACAATCCAACAAGCAGTGTACTCAGTAAAAGCACCTTTTACTCTTAGAAGCAAGAGGAGTACAACATACGCCAACATGATCTAAAGGAGGCCCAAAATGGGCCTACAACTTCAGACAGACACGTGGCGTCAGCTCGTGGCAGCGTTTCAAGCTCCAGGGAGGACAACAACCGAAAACAGAGAGGTTACTAAATCAGCTCAACCTGGGCCAACGGCCATCCAGCAGTGTACTCAGTAAAACACCTTTTACTATCTAAGCGAGAGGAGTACACATTACATACACCAACATGCTCTCAAAGGAGGCCCAGAGGGCCTACTACTTGTAGACATGTGGCGTTAGCTAGTGGCCACTAAAGTTCTAGGAGCAAAATAGAACGAACTTACTTATGAGGTAGCTATTTAGCTCGGCTAGAGCTAAAGAAACCGACACAAACCAACAAGCTATGTACTCAGTAAAAAACCTTTTACTCTCTAAGCAAGAGGAGTACAACATACGCCATCGCGTCCTAAGCAGACCTCAAGACAGGTCTAAGATTCCAAACAGACACGTGTGTAGCGTCTGGTCAAAATCGGATCCTGCCAGCCCAACTTTAGAATCGTCAGAATGCTTTTAGCCTCCTGAACTGTTTGTGTAAATCATGAATCGGCTCCGGCAAGTCCGGGACTGATTGCCTCATTGGCACTTTTGTTACCCCATGGAAGGAAAACAGAAGAAAGTCTCACCAGCTCTGAGGACTTCAAAGAGTCACCCTGGTGGGGCTGAGGGCCATGTGTTCGCAGACACTGGCCACAACCCCAATACACACACACATACAGACACTCACAAACACGCATGGAGATTGTGAATGTACATTTATCCTCCAAATATAACTGTGCCAAAGTGTACCCGTCATTGTAGTACAAGGTGCATGTATGCATCCCTAGTATATAAGCTTAGCTATGACTGTAGTTGTATTAGTTTTATTCTAAACGATAAAATTCATGTATAAACTGTATCTCCCCTTTTATGTCCTTGCCATCTGACAAGTTTGGTCTCATTGTAAAGCTCTTGTTATACCCTAATTGAAAATGTATGTCACATTACTGTAAAATGCATTTTTCTATTTTTAATGGTACTTTGAAGAAAATGTACTCAGATCTGACACTTCATAAACCATGCAAATTAGGTCATAAATGGAGACAAAGAAGAACTTTGCCCGCCAAAATCACACCCTCATCATTGGCTGATGTACCCAAGGAGGCGTTCTGGTCTGTTGTCCTTAAAACACAATGACACGTGTCTCTCGATTGTCTCTCAATTGTCCCTCGCCATTTCACGCACGTCTCTCCCGGACGTCTCGGCGACCGCGCTTCCATCACGCGCTCCTCTCTTCGGGATGACCATCTTTTGTCAAGCCTTCTTCATCCGTCTCCCGAAGTCTTCTCTCTTCATCGCCTAGGAGACGGACCCTTTCTTCTTTATTTTCCGGTTATTTTACTCTTAAGTTAAAACCTTGTTCGAAAATCCTGCCGAAGAACACTTCCTCGGAAAAGGACCAATCGCATCCAGCCGCACGAACCGAAACTCCTACAGAAACACGAAACAACCACAGCACCTGAACCTATGCAAGTATAGAACTATTCTTTTCGAAGCGTTTTAAGCTCGATGTATAAGCTGAGTTTCCTTGCTGGCTCTCAAAGGTTTTAACTGTTCGTAATTTGCCATTTCTTTGATCACCTCTGTTTTCCTGACTTTACTTTCGTTCCCTATATATGTGTATTATTTGTATATATCTAGCCATATAACCTCTATATCCGTAGTTTCATATATTAAATACATTATATTCATGCTTGATTGTTTCTGCTGCTCATTCAACAAAACCCAGGTCACTTTAACGTTTCGATCCAGTATCCTTGCTTTACGCATTGATGCTAGAATAGGAAGTCTTTCTCATGGCCAGAGAAAAACCTTCCCTTTTTATAATAGTCTATGAGGAACTAACGGTTTGCTGGACAAACTAATAGTTTCTCTAAATAATTATTAAACCAGAACTAATCATATATGTAATTGATTATAATTCGTTATAATTAATTCACAATATATGTATAATTCCCTCTTGGGTCGGTATATGTATTATAATCAATCATAAAGCTTTATGATTTATTATATTCATATATTTCACCCATAAATTAATTAAAGACCTGTACAAGATCGCTACACGTGGCATCAGCTTGTGGAAGTGCTACCAAGCTCAAGGGAGCAAATGTAGAAAACCAGACCACCATAAGGTTTACTAAATAAACTCACCCTGAGAGGCCAGCCACTCAGCAATGTACTCAGTAAAAACACTTTTTACTCTCAAAGTGAGAGGAGTACACAAACATACGCCAACGTGTTCTCACAGGAGGCCCAGAAGGCCTACAACTTAAGACACGTGGCATCGGCTAGTGGCTATTATCTCCACACAAGCCATCGGGCCATGCACTCAGTAAAGCACCTTTTACTCTTAAACAAGTGGAGTACACACTCTGCCCCAATACTCTGAGAGAGACCTCAAAGAGGGCCTACTCCTTAGCAGAGACGGGCGTGGCCAATGGTGGTGACGAAACAGATAGTTCGCAAACGTTTTGTCAATAGTGGGCATCGACACATACCCATGCTGGCTCAATCCCTCAACATCAGCGAAGTTCGCTCGCTGATGTCAATGAATACGAGCCGAATACGGGTTCTTCCATGCCTTCTCGATCTCAACATAAAGATCGGGAAGGAATGGAAGGCTCACGGGAGCTGCAGGGCCATGGCCGGAAAGGAACCGCTCGTCAAGTCGTCCGCGTGCGGTTTCTTTCCTAACGCGCTCCCAAGGCAGCTGCAGCCTTCCAGAAGCGCGCTCCATAACCTCCAGCAGCTCAGCATACGCAGGGCAGGGAGGCTTAGAAGAACCAGCAGGCTCACCTGCTTCTTCTTCAACCACCATCTCCTGCTCTCTGGGGCTATCAGCCAAAAGAGCACTCGCTGCTGGATCCGATGACGTCAAAGAAAGGATGTCATCGTCATCCAGCAACTCATCCCCGCCAGCCGCCGGGGACTGAGAAAGATTAATGCCTCTCTCAAACTCCTCAGCTAGCTCCACCTGCGAGCCCCATGATTTCAGCCGCCGCTCTGCCTCAGAGCGAGCGGGGCCAGAACCACCAGGCACAGATGCTGCCGCCCTTTCCCTCGAGAAGAGCGACAGGCGGGAACGGAGCGTCTTCATGGGAAGACGCTCACAGTTAACACAGACAGCACCCTCAAGCACTGTCTGTGCGTGCTCTTCGCCCAGACAGAAAACGCACAGGTTGTGTGTGTCCTCAGGTGTCAAAAACCTTGGACACGGGTCAGCACACTTCCTGAAATGTTTGTCAGACATGATAGAAAAAATTCCTTACCAGATTCGATTGCAATAGCGATCAGACACAACAGTCCCGAAAGACAAAAAGATACTGACTGATTCTCTAGGTGCTCCTTATATACTTCCGGGTCGCACTATGATGACATCATAGGCTGTTGCCGGCCAATAGGATTGGAGAGATTTGATACTTGGCTTTCAGACATCGGTTCACGTGTGACGTTCCCCATAGCGTGTCAAACGCAGAGTAGAGTTCCCTTTCGAAAGGGAACCGCCACATGCTTGTTCATAAAAAAACACAGTTTTCTTAGTCACGATACTGCAACTTGCTAAGCCAGCTGATAGACAAAATCAAAAAGTCCCATGATGTGCTTACATGCTCCTTTCATGGGCCTTTAGTTTGAATCCTGACGCAGATTTGCGGAAATATGGACTCCAATAATCTACTGGTCATAATGATTTCAGAAGAATCCAGGGTAAATCAAATATAACATTTTATTTGTCAAGTAAAAATGTATCATGCCAATTATATAGTTGGACAATTAGAAGCCAATTCAGAAATAATAAAGATGATGCATAGATGAATGAGGAGAGTTTGGGCAAGGCGGTGTCTGATTTCTTTGAGATCTTCTCTCCAGATGAGTTTTATTGCTTTATTGCAGGGGGCTTGATCTCAGCTTTTGTCTTAGCAGGAAAATCAAGTCTTACACTTCTACCACTAAAGATTGCTTTATAAATAATCTTCCTGATCAGTTTCATCGTTTTAGCATACCAGACAGCTTAGAAGACCTCGATGTTGCAACAGAAACTATTGACTCTGTCTTTTCCAGCACATTAGACTCAGTTGCTCCTTTGCGCTTAAAAAAGATTAAGGAAATTAGTCCAACGCCGTGGTACAACGAGCACACTTGGGCCCTTAAGGGAGCAGCCAGAAAAATGGAGCGCAGCTGGAAGAAAACAAAACTAGAAGTTTTTCGCATTTCGTGGAGAGAGAGAATGATTGAGTACAGAAAGGCCTTAAAAACTGCTAGATCTGCTTATTTTTCAAATATTTTAGAAGACAATAAACACAACCCTAGGTATTTATTTGACACAGTGACTAAATTAACAAGAAATAAAGCTTCTGATGTTTCCAAACAGCACAGCAGTAATGACTTTATGAACTTCTTTACTTGCAAGATTGACAATATTAGAGAGAAAATTATAACCATGCAACCGTCTACTACAATATTGTGTCAGACAGTGCATTGTAGTGTCCCTGAGGAAAAATTCAATTCATTCGCTGCTTTAGGAGAGGAAGAATTGTCTAAACTTGTTAAATCATCAAAATCAACAACATGTATGTTAGACCCTATACCGACTAAGCTATTGAAAGAGATGCTTCCAGAGGTCATAGATCCTCCTCTTTATATCGTTAATTCATCTTTATCACTAGGATACATACCAAAAACTTTTAAGCTGGCTATTATTAAACCTCTTATTAAAAAACCACAACTTGATCCTAGAGAATTAGTCAATTACAGGCCGATCTCAAATCTTCCTTTTCTATCAAAAATACTAGAAAAGGCAGTATCATCACAACTATGTTCCTTTTTAGAAAGAAATGGTATCTGTGAGGATTTCCAGTCAGGATTTAGACTGTACCATAGTACTGAGACTGCTCTCATTAGAGTTACTAATGATTTGCTCTTATCATCAGATCGTGGTTGTATCTCTCTATTAGTGTTACTGGATCTTAGTGCTGCATTTGACACTATCGATCACAACATTCTTTTAAACAAACTAACGGGACAGATGGCTGAGTAACGCGAGACCTCACGAGACCCGGTGTGTGATCTAAGATGGCGGCTCCCGTCTGCTAGATTGTAAACAATTCCAGCTAAATATTGAAATACCTACAATTTTTTTTTCTCTCGTTTTTTTTTTTTTCCCCCTTCCACACTTCTCTCATTTCGTCTTTTTTCTCCATTTCAAAACCGGATTATAATATTATACGACCTGGATCATCTCAAAGAATATATCGACGCGCACTACAACACACTCTGCTGCACCATGAACAGGGACAAACCAGATCACAACAAAAAAAGTAAAGGTAACCCCACTCCAAACTCCAAGAGACCTCGTCCCGATTCACCATTCAGCCCAAGTACAACACCATCCACATCACCCAAACCACCGTGCTGCACTGAGGTAAGCGACATTTTGCTCTCAATTGAAAATAAACTCACCAGACTTGATACCAGGATTGCATTGATAGAAGTCATACATAGGAATAGGAATAGGAATAGGAATTCCAGGAATAGCGGCACAGCTTAGAATTCAGCCAAGAACAAATAGACACTCTCACTAAAGAAAATAACTTTTTAAAGGATTCCGTTCACACACTTACCATTCAACTCACTTCCGTTGTCGCCAAAAATAAAACCATGAAAGAAAACATTTTGGACTTGTAATCGCGCAACATGAGGGACAATTTAGTTTTTACAGGCATCCCGGAACAAACTCCAGACGACCCTGAAAAATCAGTCAAGGACTTCATGATAAAACAACTCAAATTACCAGCGGAAACGGTACAGAGCATCACCTTTCACCGTGTTCACCGTATCAGATCCAAAAACAACAACAACCGACTACGAGTGATCATCGCAAAATTCGAACACTATAAACACAAAGAACTGGTTCAGAGGCAAGGCAGACAACTCAAAGGCACAAACTATGGACTCAATGAGCAATATCCAAAGGACATTCTCGAACGTTGGAAACAACTCTTCCCAATCCGAAAAACAGAAAATACATGAAGGAAAAAAGGCAATCATTACAGTGGACAAATTATACATAGATGGACAACTATATTGCGATAAGGACATTACTCCCTGGCTTTTTTGAACACTTCACTTCCATTCCTGAGTCAATAACTGCCATAATCATAAACTGAACTGAACTAAACACACAAACACACACACACTCTCTCTCTCTCTCTCTCTCTCTCTCTGTGTGTCTGTTGCATGCTGGGAGTGGGTTGAGAGTGGTGGTGGGTGAGACCTGAGCTGTGTGAATTCACCTAGTCTTAATTACGGTGTTCTTTTCCCCCCCTTTTTTTTTCGTTGCATGGTTTAAGATTGATTTAGATTTAGTTTGTTTTTTGTTGTGGATATTGCGCGAGGAGAGATGGTGTCTCATGAGGAGACACCATCTCTGTCCTTGCGCAATGGCTTTAGGTGTGTGCCAGAGGACGGCGTCACAGTCGAAGATGTGCTCGTTTCGGCTGGCGGGAAAGTAGGACATGATAATATTGTGTCCAATTCTCGTATGAACAAAGCCGTAGTAGTGTTCTTGAAAGAACAAAATTTCGTTAATCGCTTGATCGAGAATGGTCTCGTTATAAACGATAACTTTGTTCAGGTTACTCCATTATATGCTCCGACAGCGAAAATCACCATATCAAATGTTCCACCTTTCATTCCGGATGATGCGTTGGAACGGGAATTAGTAAGGTTTGGCAAATTTGCCAGTGGTTTCAAAGCAATTACACTAGGCTGTAAACACCCATCTCTGAAACACGTTAAGTCTTTCAGAAGACAGGTGTTTATGTTTCTAGACTCCCCCGAAAACACGCTGGATGTTTCATTCCGAGTACGACACGAAGGGAGAACGTACATGGTGCATGCATCAACTGGTAGTTTAAAGTGCTTTGAGTGCGGCGATTTAGGTCATAAAAAGTTTGCATGCCCACATAGAGAGCGTGCACCAGAGGATAGGCCTACTGTCTCAGGAGAGGGAGATGTGGCGGAGCATACTGCTCAAGAGGAACAAATGGGTTCATCAGAGGTAAGCGATTCTGGTGCGGCGCCGTCCGCTATAGAAGTACATGAGCATGTTGTTACTAATACGGATATAAATGTGAATGAACGTCAGCAAAATGAAAATACTGCAAATGTTGTACAAAATATCAGTGCAGATGGGCAACAAGTTAGCATTGTGGTAATGGCAGGGCCCAGTTCAAGTAGATATGAGGAACCTATCGGTTTGGGTACAAGAAAGAGAGAGTTGTGTCAAAGCAATGATGGTAGCGCAATGGATGATGTTCTCTTCTTGATTATGAATGTGATTCCCAAGGAGGTTCTGTATGTGGACTTGAAGTTGATTCACAAGATCTGTCCATTAAAGATCCTTCTTTGTATACATTAGAGGAAATTAATGGCTTTCTTGATGAGATGCTTGGAAAGCAAGTTAACATCAAAGATTTTTTTCCTGATGTTGAAAAATTTGAGAGGTCAGTGGCGTTTCTCCAAAAAAACTGTGAGTCTTGATCAGTTGAGTGAAAAGAAACGGTTTTGTTTGAAAAAGCATGTTACAGTCATTAGAAAATGTAGAAAGGTGGATAAAAAAAGAGGCTAAAAGCATTCTTATAAGTGCCATGTATCACGTGGTGTTCTTGTCTTTTTTTTTCTATTGGTCTCTTCTGCTGTTGTTTTTTCTCTCCCCTTCCTAAACTTATATATGGATCCTTTGAGGGTAGGTTCATTAAATATTAATGGAGGGGGGGATAGACATAAAAGAGCCTTGGTGTCTGAAATAATGCAGAATAAAAAGTTACACGTTATCTTATTGCAAGAAACCCATAGTGATATTGATAATGAAGTAGAGTGGGGGATGTGGTGGAAAGGTCAACATATACTTAGTCATGGTACAAATCTGAGTGCTGGAATTGCTCGCCTTTTTTCTCCAGATAGAAAAGTTAGTATTGAAAAAATAGATGAATTTGTAAAAGGTCGTCTTGTTCTTGTTAAAACTATTATTGAAGGGATGATAATTTATTTTATAAATGTTTATGCACCAAATGTAGGACATGAACGAATACAGTTTTTCAGTATACTAACTAATGTTTTAAAACAAGATTTTAGTGATGGAAACATAATTATTGGTGGAGATTGGAATTGTACAGAAAGTTTTAATGTTGACCGTAACAATGAAGAGCCTCATATGCTTTCTTCCAACTACTTGTCACTTGGTGAAAGAGGCTGAACTTTTAGATATGTGGAGAATTAAGCATCCAGTAGATAAACAATATACATGGGTTAAAATTTCTGACAATAGAGTAAGTGCTGCTCGATTAGACAGAATCTATGTTTCAAAAATTTTTAATAACAGGGTTATTGATTGTTGTATTTCTCCTGTTGGGTTTTCTGATCACCATCTGGTTTTGATTTCAGTAAATATGGCACAGTTTCCAAGAAAATCCTCTTATTGGCATTTTAATGCTAAACTGTTGCAGGATGCTTTATTTTCTGAACATTTTGTGGTGTTTTGGAATTATTGGAAGGAAAAAAAAACTGAATTTGAAAATTTAAAACAATGGTGGGAGGTTGGTAAAACCCAAATAAAACTCTACTGTCAACAGTATACTGCATATTGTACAAATAATCAAAGAGAAACTATTCAAGCCCTGGAAAGAGATATAGAATCTATAGAGACAGAAATGATAAGAAGAAATGACCCATTCTCTATCAATAATTTACAACAGAAAAAGAAACAGTTAAGTTTCTATTTGAATGAGAGGGTGAAGGCAGCATTGGTGAGGTCCCGATTTACATCAGTCACTGATACGGATGCCCCAAGTGCCTATTTTTTTAACTTAGAACGGTCAGTGGCACAATATAAGCAGATGACATGTTTACGTCTTCCAGATGGGAAGATTACAAATGACATTATAGAAATGCATCGTCATGCTGTTGATTTTTATTCCTGTCTCTACAAAGCTGATTACTGCAGCTCTAATTGTGCAGCACAACTTTTGCATGAACTTCCTCAAATAGACTCTGTTTCTAAGACTGCTTTGGACACGCAAATTACCTTTCAAGAACTTACTATTGCTGTTGGACAGTTAAAACCTGGTCGCTCTCCTGGCATTGATGGGTTGACATCTGAATTTTATAAACATTTTTGGACCTTTATGAAGTTTTCTGTGAAAGTTATAAAGATGGAATTCTACCTGCTACATGTCAACATGCTGTGTTGTCCCTATTACCAAAAAAGGGAGATCTAACTTTGTTAAAGAACTGGAGACCTGTTGCTTTATTAACGACAGATTATAAAATCTTATCCAAATGTCTTTCTAATAGACTCAAGAAGTTTTTGCATTTGATAATTCATCAAGACCAAACCTATTGCATTCCAAAGAGATCTATAATGGATAACCTTTTTTTGGTGAGAGATACCTTGGATATCTGCGAAATGTTTGATGCAGAGGTTGGATTGATTGCTTTAGACCAAGAAAAGGCATTTGATCGGGTTGATCATAAGTATCTTTTTAATCTACTTGTTGCGTTTGGGTTTGGTCAGGATTTTATCAAATGGATACATTTGTTATACACTGGAGCTTCTTGTATGGTCAAGGTGGGGGGTGGCCTAAGTCGGCCTATTTTGGTTTCAAGGGGCATTAGACAGGGATGCCCCTTATCAGGGCAATTGTACAGTATTACTATTGAACCATTACTTTTTAATATAAGGAAAACTTTAACAGGTTTATTAATACCCACAATGCCTCAGAATATAAGAAATATTATTACTGTTTATGCTGATGACGTAACAGTGTTTGTCAATAACAGTGATGATATAAAAGCCCTGTCTAGAGTACTTGATATGTATGAAGGGGCATCATCAGCAAAAGTAAATTGGGATAAGTCTGAGGCTTTTTGGTCAGGTCAAAGATTTCCAGATTTGGAAAATCTCCCACAATTACTTGGTAATTTAAACTGGAATAGAGAAGGGTTAAAAATACTAGGTGTGTTTTTGGGATCTGCCGAGTTTCAAAAGGAAAATAGGGAGGGAGTTTTGGAGAGAGTGTGCACCCGATTGTCTAGATGGAATTGGTTGCTACCCCAGTTATCCTACAGGGGGAGAGTTTTAATTGCCAACAACTTGGTCACTTCTGCTCTGTGGCATAAATTTATTGTGTTACAACCCCCTGCTGGACTAGTTCAAGACATTCAAAGGTTGCTGGTGAATTTTTTCTGGTCAGGGCAGCATTGGGTTCGATCAGCTGTCCTTTTTTTGCCAGTGCAAGAAGGGGGGCAAGGTCTTGTGGACATTAGATCTAGGCTTATGGCTTTTCGTCTGCAAGCTGTTCAGAGACTGCTGTATAATGGTGATATTGCATGGTCTAATACTGCTGTCGCACTCTTGAGGAAAGCAGGCAATATGAGGCTTGATAAACACCTCTTTTTATTGAACCTGAATGAAACAACTTTAACAGACTTGACTTCCTTCTATAGATCTGTGATGGAAGCCTGGAAAGTTTTTTCTGTCTCAAGACCTGCTGGAATACACGCAGGCTATTGGCTGATGGAAGAGCCATTATTCCAGAACTCTTTTTTACCTTCTAGACATTTATGCTCTGCCAATTTGTCATCAAGGCTGATAGCTGTTGGATGTGTAAAACTTGGACATATTTTAAGCATCAGTTTGAATACCCTGGGTGAGAGAACTGGGATAAAATCGGTTCGATTCTTGAAACAGATCACTGAAGAAGTGCTTGGAGAGTTGAATTATGATCAACGTCTTTTTATTAACAACTCTAACCATATTAAAGAATGGATGGCCAGTTGTGACTATGATTTTCCATCCTTGATGATAACTGCCAATGTAAGGGAATGGCATGAGGAGGAAAATCTTATATTGTCTTTTAAAATCCCTCAGCTGGATAGCTTTGAGTCTGCTGGTAAAAAAGCTCTGTATGTGATTTGTGTGAAAGTGACCAATGCACATCTTCTACTTGGAGTAACATCATCTAGATGGACTGAATTTTTTGGAGTGGACATCTCCCCCAAAGGTAGCTGGCGGTCACTGTATAAATGCCCCATTGATAAACGGACTGGTGACTTACAGTGGAGGATTGTACATGGTGCAATAGCTACGAACAGACATGTGGTGCACCTCAATCCAAATGTAGGGGTGGGTTGTCCTTTTTGTTCTGAAAATGAAAACATCTTTCATCTTTTTGTACAATGTGTACGTTTGTGTAATTTGTTTTCTTTTTTATTTCAGTGGGTATCATCTTTAGGTGAAGATTTATCTCATCAATTGTTCATTTTTGGGCCAAAATATTTTGTTAGTCGTAAAAATGTTTTGGTTCTATTAAATTTTGTGTTTGGAACTGCCAAACTTGCTATTTGGAAAACAAGGAAAAATAAGATGCTTGGTAAAGATACATTAGATCCTCTGTTGATGTTCAAGGGTTTGGTAGCATCAAGGCTCAGAATAGAACATGCATATTACAAACTGGTTGGGTGTTTACCAATGTTTGTGAATATTTGGGCCATAAATGGAGTGTTATGTACAGTTAATGAAAATGATGATCTATTGTTGACTTTTTAAGTCATATTGATGTCTTTTTATTTATTTATTTATTTATTTTTTGTAATTGAGATGTGGAATGTAAATTTTCAGTGGTAACAGAATGGTTTTACCTATATGTTGTAAATAAAGTGATTCAATCTCTCTCTCTCTCTCTCTCTCTCTCTCTAACCTATTAGATGTGCTCCTACTTTTGCACCTAGGTCTCGTGTCCCCCTTCCCATGTTCCACCTTATGTTTGTATTTAATGGTTTCTGTTTTGTTGTTGCTGTTCTACTGTGTATATTTTGTCAGTTGTGTATCTGTATTATTGTTGTTATGCACACACACATATGCACTGCTACACCCACTCGAATACATACACTCACATTTATACATATACAGTACTAACAGGCCCACACATTAATATACATTTATGTCTATTTTTCACTAAAACATGTCATCTATCACTTTTGTAACCTGGAACGTTCATGGATTTGGTTCTCAGACAAAGAAGGTCAAAGTTTTTAATCATTTAAATAAACTACAAGCCGACATATGTCTCCTGCAAGAAACACATCTATCAGAATCAGATTATAACAAAATTAAATCATCAAATTACAGTCATTTATTCTCGGCTCACTACAACAAAAAGCAAAGAGGAGTATGCATTCTAATAAGTAAAAAAGTCTCTTTTGTTCATAATGCCACCATTACAGACCCTGAAGGACGTTTCATTATCATAAACTTCTCTATTAATAATAGCCCAGTCACAACTGGCAACTTATATGGCCCAAACACAAACGACCCATCCTTTTTCCAGACCTTTTTCTCCTCAATTTCAAATTTTTCTAATTGTCCAGTTATAATTGCAGGCGATTTCAATACAGTTCTAGACCCAACAATAGATAGATCTAATAGTTTAGGAAATAAACACATTTGGAAATCTGCAGAAACCATAAAACAGTTCATGAGTGATTTTGGTCTTGGCGATAGTTGGCGTCTACAGCATTATAACATTAAAGAATACTCATTTTTCTCACCAGTACACCACTCATATTCCCGCATTGACTTCTTTCTCACCAGTAATTCTATCATATCAAATATTTCTGAATCGAAGATCCATCCAATAGTCATTAGTGATCATGCCCCAGTAACATTAAAATGGAATAAAACTAGTCCATGCAAACCCACTACCAGATGGCGATTTAACACACCTCTTCTGAAAGACCATGATTTTGACAGTTATTTTAAAAGAGAGTGGGCATGCTTTCTAGAGATGAATGACTCCCCGGAATCATCTCCATCTCTTCTGTGGGAAACAGGGAAAGCAGTACTAAGAGGAAAAATAATTTCATTCTCCGTTTACAAAAAAAAGGAAAGAAAAGGATCAACAAGCAGAACTGGAACAAAAAATCAAACTACTAGAAGACATTAACATAAATAACCCAACAGAAGAAACACAGGATTCATTAAGAAAATTGAGCGAATTAATCAATAAACATACACAATTCCTAATTCATAAGCTAAGACAAGAAGACTTCCATCATAGTAACAAATATGGTAAATATTTGGCAAATCAAATCAAATAAAATAAGGAAAAAGCTACAATACCAGTGATTATGGACACAGCAGGGAAATCCACCAACTCACCAGAAGAAATAAATCAAATCTTTCAAAATTTTTACAGTAAATTATATTCCTCCGAAAAAGACATTGTCAGACATCCCAGATCAGAAAGACATTGACTCATTTCTCAACAATATCAACGTACCTCAACTCAGTAAACATCAAATAAATACTCTTGAATCTCTCTTAACAGAACATGAACTTTTTAATGCCCTAAAACTCATGCCAAACAATAAAGCACCAGGCCCCAATGGATTCCCTGCCGAGTTCTACAAACACTTTTGGTCCATTTTATCACCACTCTTCATCCGTATGATTAATGAATCAAAACAAAAATCAAAACTCCCAGATAATATGAACACAGCCACAATTTCACTCCTACTCAAACCAAACAAAGACCCAACATTACCGTCAAGTTATCGTCCGATTTCCCTAATCAACATAGATATTAAAATCATTGCCAAAGCACTAGCGCATAGAATAGAAAAAGTCACACCATCTATAATCCATCCAGATCAAACCGGTTTCATCAAAGGTAGACTTTCATCCAACAACACACGCAGACTTTTTAACTTAATGTATTACTCATCAACTCAAAAAACCAAAACCATCATAGTTACTCTCGACGCAGAAAAAGCCTTTGATAGGGTCAACTGGAAATTCCTGTTTTCCACATTAGAGAGGTTTGGTTTTGGGGAGTCATTCATTAATTGGATCAAAATTATGTATACATCACCTTCAGCCACTGTCATCACCAATGGACTAACATCACGTATCTTCACACTGTACCGGGGGACTAGACAAGGATGCCCACTCTCCCCTTCATTATTCACCATTTTCATTGAGCCGTTAGCAGCAGCCATCCGTCAAAACAGCTACATTAAAGGAATTCAAACACTAAACATGCACCACAAAATAAGTCTTTACGCTGATGATATATTACTATATTTACAAGACCCCCCATCATCATTACAAGAAACGGTTAAACTCATTGATTCATTCTCAAATATTTCTGAATACTCGATCAACAGGAGTAAATCTGCCATACTTTCATTACATTCCAACAACTTGGATGTGACATTCCAGACACCACCTATTCCTTTGTACTCCAATTATATCACATACTTAGGCATTAATGTTTCCCCCAGGCTGTCAGAGCTGTTTGGACTCAACTTTACTCCATTACTTAAAACAATAAATGATGACCTTCATCGTTGGATGAACTTACCACTATCCATTATGGGCAGAATATCAGTAATTAAAATGACTATACTCCCTAAATTAAACTATTTATTTACAATGACTCCAGCACTACCCACCCTCACCTGGTTTAAATCACTAGATTCAATCGTCACTAAATTCTACTGGAAAAATAAGACCCCAAGAATTAAATTGAATACACTACAGAAACCAAAAACACAAGGAGGACTGGAAGCACCACATTTCTACCACTACTTTTTGGCCAATCAGCTCCAAAATATATCCAAATGGATTTATCCTAACCCATCAGAGACCACATGGCTAGATGTTGAACAGTCAGTTTGTAAGGACATTAACATTTCAGAATTACCTTTCTATAATCAGACAATCAAAAAGCATAACTGTTTTAAAACACCGACAATAGCAGCAGCTCTGACAGCCTGGTGGAAATTTCATCAAATCACAAACACCCCTCTTGCACCATCTAAATACACCCCGATCTGGAATAACCCAGATTTTATAGTTAACAAGAAGCCATCAACTTACGCACATGGGCAGATAAGGGCATCACACAACTCTGACACATCCTTCTTAATAACAACCTGGCACCATTTTCCCACTTGGTCCAGAAATAAGGCATTGGGAGTAATTGTTTTTTGGAATACTTACAAATCAAATCATCTATTCAATCAAAAATCGACACTCAGACAATTAATCTAGACCTTTCCCCTCCAATCTCAGAGCTAATTAATATAACCTCCCCAAAAAAATTACTCTCCAAAATACATAAAATAATATCCAAATCAGACAACACATTAAGCCTACCCAATGCTAAATGGGAATCAGACTTATCCATTGCTCCCAATGCCGCTTTCTGGACACAAATCTGCAAAAATACCTACTTCATGACAAAAAACTCCAACTTACAACTTATACAGTATAAAGTACTTCATAGATTTCACCTAACTGGACGGAAATTATTTAAAATGGGTTTTACTTCAGAAATATGTTCACATTGCACACAAAACACCTCAGACACCTATTTTCACGTTATTTGGCATTGCACCTCAATTAAAAAATTCTGGGAAAACATTACTGACTCACTATCTAACCTTATGGGATGTCACATCCCGCTGTCTCCCTCCCTCTGTATATTAGGTGACATATCCATAATCAATTTAAACAGTACAAACAGTCAATTACTCCTAGTGGCTCTAACTATCGCCAAGAAAACTATCCTCATGAACTGGAAATCAAGGAACACCATACACATTACAACTTGGAAAAATTTACTAATAGAGTACATCTCCATGGAAAACTTGACTACTTCTACTCAAAATAATACATCAGAATTACATCCTTCTTGGTCATCTCTCATTAACTTCCAACAGTCATGAATCCACTGACCTTCTTTGTCTGAAGCCATCCTCAATGATACGCCATCAATATTCACACATGATTGGGGGGAGGGGGGTCAGGAAGAGGTAGCAACACCGACTAATCTCTCTTTCTCTCTCTCTCTTTCTTTCTCTCTCTTTCTCTCTCTCACTCTCTCTCTCTCTTTCTCTCTTTTTCGATGCTTCTGGACCCTGGTTGGCCGTGGCATACCAGTCCCTGCAATGTGTGGTTCGGATTAGTTGTGGGTGGGTGTGATGTGGGGCCGGGGGCCTTGGGCATTCGCCCTTCAGCTTGTACCTTCGCCTGGGATTTCTTGTCTCCGGCTGGTTCAGCGCAACATATCTTGCTGTTTTAATGCTTCACATATTAGATGAGGTGCATACACATTCATTTGGAGCTTAAACAAGTTTAAAGCAAAAAAAAAAACAAACAAAAAAAAACAAAACACACACACACATAGGGTAAGTGTGGCGTGGGCGTGGCGGCCTGGGCTTTGCTGGTTCCAGGCTGCACGCCATGCTTTTTTAATGCATTATACACTAGTTGACATACACATATGCCTACCATGAGTATAACAATGAATATTATTATGAATTATTTATTTTTAACTCTGGTTATGTCTGTTGTACTTCCCTACATGCTCCTTTATTCATATATTTCTACTCCCACACCCAGTTACACTTACAGTTACACACACACACACACACACACACACACACAAATCTTATTGGCTGTTATGTATGTTTTGTTGGTCTTTGTATTTTTATCTTGCATTTAATTTCTCACCTGTAAATATTGTAATTGTCTGTTTGCATAAAAAAAAAAAAAAAAAAAAACAGACTCGAAAAATATGTTGGCATTAGTGGAATTGCACTGTCATGGTTCAAATCATACTTATCTGACCGTTATCAGTTTGTAGTAGTAAACGAAGAGATGTCATATCGATCACAAGTTCAATATGGAGTACCGCAAGGCTCAGTACTAGGACCGTTGCTTTTCACTCTGTACATGCTACCTTTGGGAGATATCATTAGGAAGCATGGCGTTAGTTTTCACTTTTACGCTGATGATACTCAGCTCTAAAGTTCTTCGCGCCCTGACGAAACTTACCAATTCACAAAATTAACGGAATGCATAGCTGATATAAAAAATTGGATGACCAGTAATTTCCTACTACTAATTTCAGAAAAAACAGAGATTCTAATTTTTGGACCAAAAACTTCTTCACATAATAACCTAGAATACTGTCTAACACTTAATGGCTGCTCTGTTAAGTCTTCGTCGTCAGTTAGGAACCTGGGTGTGCTCTTTGATACCAATCTTTCATTTGAAAGCCATGTTTCTAGCATCTGTAAAACCGCATTCTTCCATCTTAAAAATATATCTAAACTACGACATATGTTCTCAATGACAAATGCAGAACAGGTAGTTCATGCGTTCATGACCTCAAGGCTAGATTACTGTAACGCTCTACTGGGTGGTTGCCCTGCTCGCTGTTACGTGCGTAGCTGAGAGATGAGACGAATACGGAGATCCACGATAAGAAAGGCTTTATTCCAAAACAAGGAGCAGAGGAACAACTACACACACATATATGAAACAAGAGAACTCACAAGGAGTGCAGGGAAAGTGTCCAACTTAAAGGGAGTTCTGACGAGGAACAACAGGTGCAGAGAATCCGGGGAGATGGTGGGAAGACTGATGAAGGAAGTGCAGACAGGTGTGCGGAACAGGAGGATGCTGGGAAATGGAGTTCGGGACAGACGTGGATGTAACATTACCTCCCCCTCCCCGGAAGGCATGTCCTCACGCCTCAGATGAAACAGGCTCCTGTCTGCCTCTCTGCTCAGATTGGTTTGCGTCTGTAACTCCGTATAGCTTTGTTTTGAATCTCTTACTTTTATTCATTGTTGCTTATTTTACTTTATTATTTTATTATTTACCTTATATGTAATATTGCCTACCACACTAATCTGACGTCGCTAGCTTGTAATCTTTGAATCTAAATCGCTGTTACAACGCATGTTTGCTGTTTGCTGTTTGCATTTGCAGCGCTAGCTTGTTAACTTGTTAACAGTCTCTCGCGCGCTCCTTTTTCAACGCGTTCTTCAAACAGCTGTGGTAAGTCGGATCAGTCTACAAACACGGTGAGTCATGTCATCCTCTCCCAGCATTGCTACCTGTTCCATTTGCCACATGTTCACCATAGCTCTCTCTGTCAGCGACGAGGGATTTACATGTCATAAATGTAGGGAAATAGTCAGGCTGACAGAGAGAATCTCAGAATTAGAGACACGCATCCAAACTTTAATCGAGGATAGTAAGAATGCAAGGGTTTCAGATACTGTTTTGGATGCGACTAGCTTAGTGAACTCTGTACATTGTTCGGTTCCGGCTGTAGAGCCCGCGCAGCAGGGCACTTGGGTAACGGTGAGGCGGCCTAGCCGCGGAAAACACCACTCTTCCGTTCCAATAAGAACATCAAACAGGTTCTCCCCACTCAGTGACACACCCACTGAGAATCCTGTTGAAAGTGCCCTAGTTATTGGCGATTCTATTACACGGAACATGAAAATAGAGACACCAGCCACCATAGTCACATGTTTGCCGGGAGCCAGAGCACCTGACATCAAAGCAAATTTAAAAGTGCTGGCTAATGCTAATCGTAAATACTCTAAGATTATTATTCACGTCGGCACTAATGATGTTCGGCTTCGCCAGTCGGAGATCACTAAAATTAACATTAAAGAGGTGTGTGAACTCGCAAGTACAATGTCAGGAGAAGTAATTTGCTCTGGCCCCCTTCCTGTTCGTCGGAGTGATGAGATAGTTGCAGATTATCATCACTCAATGGCTGGCTGTCTAAGTGGTGTCCGCAAAATAATATAGGTTTCATAGACAATTGGAAAAGTTTTTGGGGCAGACCTGACCTGTTGAAAAGAGATGGTATTCATCCCTCCCGGGATGGTGCTGCTCTTCTCTCTAGTAATATGGCACATAGTCTTAGAGCTGAAACATGACAAACTGGGGCCCAAGTCAGGAAGCAGACAGACTGGCTAAACCGACCGTCTGCTAGCTGCCTCACATTACAGAAGTCAGATAATTCAGATAACTCCCAACACATAGAAACTCTTACACCTAGATATTTTCAAATAGAGACTGTGTCTGTACCCCGAATTAGTAAAAACAAAAAACTTCCAAACCCATTTAATGGTAAAAATTTAATTGATGTTCAACAAATAAAAAATAGAGATAATAATGCTAAACAAATGATAAAACTCGGGTTGTTAAATATTAGATCCCTTTCTTCAAAATCACTTATTGTTAATGATATTATCAAAGATAATAATCTAGATGTGCTGTGTTTGACAGAAACTTGGCTAAAACCGGATGATTACATTACTTTAAATGAGTCTAGTCCTCAAGGTTATGATTATCGACACAATGCCCGTCAGAAAGGCAAAGGGGGAGGTGTTGCTGTAATCTATAGTAATACTTACAGTATTAGTCAGAAGTCTTTCAAATATAATTCCTTCGAAGTGATGGTACTTTACGTAACATTATGTAAGTTGACATTTGTGCTGGCTACTGTATACAGGCCACCAGGACACCATACAGACTTTATCAAAGAATTTGCTGACTTTCTGTCGGAGTTAGTACTAGCTGCAGATAAAGTCCTTGTTGTTGGTGATTTTAATATCCATGTAGATAATAAAAAAGACGCATTAGGATTGGCATTTGCAGATATTCTAAACTCTATTGGTGTTAGACAACATGTGTCAGGACCCACTCATTGTCGTAATCATACTTTAGATCTAATATTGTCACATGGAATCGATATTGATGCTGTTGAAATTCTGCAGCAGAGTGACGACATCTCAGATCATTATCTAGTCTCGTGTGTACTACATTTAGTCAAGGCGGCTAAATTGCCTCCATGCCATAAATATGGTAGAACCATCACTTCTACCACTAAAGATCGCTTTATAAATAATCTTCCTGATCAGTTTCATCGCCTTAGCATACCAGAAAGCTTAGAAGACCTCGATGTTGCAACAGAAACTATTGCCTCTGTCTTTTCCAGCACATTAGACTCAGTTGCTCCTTTGCGCTTAAAAAAGATTAAGGAAATTAATCCAATGCCATGGTACAATGAGCACACTCGGGCCCTAAAGTTAGCAGCCAGAAAAATGGAGCGCAGCTGGAAGAAAACAAAACTAGAAGTATTTCGCATTTCGTGGAGAGAGAGAATGATTGAGTACAGAAAGGCCTTAAAATCTGCTAGATCTGCCTATTTTTCAAAACTTTTAGAAGAAAATAAACACAACCCTAGGTATTCATTTGATACAGTGGCTAAATTAACAAGAAATAAAGCTTCAACTTCTGATGTTTCCAAAGAGCACAGCAGTAATGACTTTATGAACTTCTTTACTTGCAAGATTGATAATATTAGAGAAAAAATTATAACCATGCAACCGTCTACTACAGTATCGCGTCAGATAGTGCATTGTAGTGTCCCTGAGGAAAAATTCAATTCATTTACTGCTTTAGGAGAGGAAGAATTGTCTAAACTTGTTAAATCATCAAAATCAACAACATGCATGTTAGACCCTATACCGACTAAGCTATTGAAAGAAATGCTTCCAGAGGTTATAGATCCTCTTCTTAATATCGTCAATTCGTCTTTATCACTAGGACACGTACCAAAAACTTTTAAGCTGGCTATTATTAAACCTCTTATTAAAAAACCACAACTTGATCCTAGAGAATTAGTCAATTACAGGCCGATCTCAAATCTCACTTTTCTGTCAAAAATACTAGAAAAGGCAGTATCATCACAACTATGTTCCTTTTTAGAAAGAAATAGTATCTGTGAGGATTTCCAGTCAGGATTTAGACCGTACCATAGTACTGAGACTGCTCTCATTAGAGTTACTAATGATTTGCTCTTATCATCAGATCGTGGTTGTATCTCTCTATTAGTGTTACTGGATCTTAGTGCTGCATTTGACACTATTGATCACAATATTCTTTTAAATAGACTCGAAAATTATGTTGGCATTAGTGGAATTGCATTGTCATGGTTCAAATCATACTTATCTGACCGTTATCAGTTTGTAGTAGTAAACAAAGAGATGTCATATCGATCACAAGTTCAATATGGAGTACCGCAAGGCTCAGTACTAGGACCGTTGCTGTTCACTCTGTACATGCTACCTTTGGGAGATATCATTAGGAAGCATGGCGTTAGTTTTCACTGTTACGCTGATGATACTCAGCTCTATATTTCTTCGCTCCCTGACGAAACTTACCAATTCACAAAATTAACGGAATGCATAGCTGATATAAAAAATTGGATGACCAGTAATTTCCTACTACTAAATTCAGAAAAAACAGAGATTCTAATTTTTGGACCAAAAACTTCTTCACGTAATAACCTAGAATACTGTCTAACACTTGATGGCTGTTCTGTTAAGTCTTCGTCGTCAGTTAGGAACCTGGGTGTGCTCTTTGATACCAATCTTTCATTTGAAGGCCATGTTTCTAGCATCTGTAAAACCGCATTCTTCCATCTTAAAAATATATCTAAACTATGACATATGCTCTCAATGACAAATGCAGAACAGTTAGTTCATGCGTTCATGACCTCAAGGCTAGATTACTGTAACGCTTTACTGGGTGGTTGTTCTGCTCGCCTGATAAATAAACTACAGCTCGTACAAAATGCAGCAGCTAGAGTTCTTACTAGAACTAGGAAGTATGACCATATTAGCCCAGTTCTGTCAACACTGCATTGGCTTCCTGTTAAACATCGTATAGATTTTAAAATCTTGCTAATTACTTACAAAGCACTAAATGGTTTAGCTCCCCAGTACCTGAGCGAGCTCCTATTTCATTATAGTCCTTCATGTCTATTGCGATCTCAGAATTCAGGCCAGCTGATAATACCTAGAATATCAAAATCAACCGCAGGCGGTAGATCCTTCTCCTATTTGGCACCTAAACTCTGGAACAATCTTCCTAGCATTGTTCGGGAAGCAGACACACTCTGTCAGTTTAAATCTAGACTAAAAACGCATTTCTTTAACCTGGCATACACATAACACATTACCAATTTATATTTTCAAATCCGTTAAAGGATTATTAGGCTGCATAAATTAGGTCAGCCGGAACCGGGAACACTTCCTATAACACCTGATGTACTCGTTACATCAGAAGAAGAATGGCATCTACGCTAATATTAGTCTTTCTGGTTATCCCGAGGTTCACCGTAGTCAACCGGATCCGGGCCGTATCCAGGTGAGACCAAGGACCTGCGCCTTGACACGACCACAACGCAGCCCTGAAGTATCAGCAGAGACTGAGTCAACTAGATCATCCACTGTGAGGGCCTCATCGACACGACAGCCACGACACAGTTCCTCAACAACCGTCCATACCGGCGTGATGAATACGATCCTCAATTGGATGGAACTGGAATAAATACTTTGAATGTTGCGATCCTATTGGACTTACGATGGCAACCTGAATCGTAACAAAGCACTGTTGGCCAGAGGAGAACTGGCCCCCCGACTAAGCCTGGTTTCTCCCAAGGTTTTTTTCTCCATTTAAACAACTATTTGCCACTTGTCTGCCACCTGATGTCACCTGATGGAGTTTGGGTTCCTTGCCGCTGTTGCCTTTGGCTTGCTTAGTTGGGGACACTTGACATTTGACTTGACATTTGATATTCAACAGTGCTTTGATCTGCCTGCATTGACACTATTCTTTAAGAGCTGCTGTGCAGCCAAATAATGTACCAGTTATCAATGTAAAGCTGCTTTGACACAATCTACATTGTAAAAAGCGCTATATAAATAAAGGTGACTTGACTTGACTTGACATGAAACAGTGGGGAGGGGGGGTGGGCGCCCTGGAAACCTACAGGCAGGTGCAGGGGGTGCAGGCGGGTGCGGAGGTCTCCAGGGCGGTACTAGGTCCTTGGCCGTCATGGCGGGTCTGGAGCCAGGGCTGGCCACGGCGGGTCTGGAGCCAGGGCTGACCACGGCGGGTCTGGAGCCAGGGCTGGCCACGGCGGGTCTGGAGCCAGGGATGGCCACGGCGGGTCTGGAGCCAGGGATGGCCACGGCGGGTCAGGAGCCAGGGATGGCCATGGCAGGTCTCAGAGCCCACCCCCATCTTTCCCACCCACGGATATCCTTCCCCCCCAAAAAAAATTCTTTGGGAGACTCAGGGGCTCGAAGGGCTCGTGGGCTCCTGGAGTGTGTTCGGCAGCGGCGGCTGGAGCTGGAGCGGGCTCGTGACAGGCTGGAGCTACTGGTTCGGGCTCGTGACAGGCTGGAGCTACTGGTTCGGGCTCGGCGGTGCATGGAGCTTCGGGCTCGGCGGTGCATGGAGCTTCGGGCTCGGCGGTGCATGGAGCTGCTGGCTCGGCGGTGCATGGAGCTTCGGGCTCGGCGGTGCATGGAGCTGCTGGCTCGGCGGCGGCTGGAGCAGGGCCTAGAAATGGGGTCCAGTTCATCCCCTCAAATTCAACCAAAAGCCCCACTGGAACTGGAGCGGGCTCACCGGCAGGAAACTCAGGGAATTTGGGTTGCACGGAGGCAGAAAACTCAGAAAATTTGGACTGCTCGGAGACAGACAACTCAGGGAACTTAGGCTGCTCGGAGGCAGAAAACTCAGGGAACTTGGGCTGCTCGGAGGCAGAAAACTCAGGGAACTTGGGCTGCTCGGAGGCAGAAAACTCAGGGAACTTGGGCTGCACGGAGGCAGAAAACTCAGGGAACTTGGGCTGCACGGGGGCAGAAAACTCAGGAAACTTGGGCTGCTCAGAGGCAGAAAACTCAGGGAACTTGGGCTGCTCGGAGGCAGAAAACTCAGGGAACTTGGGCTGCTCGGAGGCAGAAAACTCAGGGAACTTGAGCTGCATGGGGGCAGAAAACTCAGGAAACTTGGGCTGCTCGGAGGCAGAAAACTCAGGGAACTTGGGCTGCACGGGGGCAGAAAACTCAGAGGGAACTTGGGCTGCTCGGAGGCAGAACACTCAGGAAACTTGGGTTTCACGGGGGCAGAGAACTCAGAGAACTTGGCCGGCTTGGTCTTCCTCCTCCTTCTCTTTGGCCGTCTGGACCCAGCAGAGGGTTGTGTGTTCGGCAGGACACGGGAAAAGCTCACTGGAGGGGCATGCAGAGGAAGATGGAGATGGACGAACTGGCCAGGCCGCCCGTGTTTCTGGGGGAATTGGACGAGAATTGCACACACTATCCGGAACCTCTTCGATAACAAACTTAGAACCATTTAAATACAAAATCAAATTAATGGTATCTTCTAAGGATAAATGATCGACAGGTTCGTCAAAACGGATCGTGCTCTCGTCCAGCCCCTCCAGAAAAAGGGCGTTTAAACAAGCATCTGACCAATTCGTCACATAAGCCAACTCAACAAACTCCTCCACATACCTCTCCAGTGAACGTCCGTCCTGCAGGAGCCCGATGAGGCGATCCGCGGCAGAAACCGGCGTGGGAGGCACGGGAGGAGCAGAAACCTTGGGAACAAGGAACAATCCCATTCTGAGTTGTGGATCTCCAGCGGTTTTGGTCAGTTCTTCTGTTACGTGCGTAGCTGAGAGATGAGACGAATACCACGATCCACGATTAGAAAGGCTTTATTCCAAAACAAGGAGCAGAGGAACAACTACACACACATATATGAAACAAGAGAACTCACAAGGAGTGCAGGGAAAGTGTCCAACTTAAAGGGAGTGCTGACGAGGAACAACAGGTGCAGGGAATCCGGGGAGATGGCGGGAAGACTGATGAAGGAAGTGCAGACAGGTGTGCGGAACAGGAGGATGCTGGGAAATGGAGTTCGGGACAGACGTGGATGTAACACTCGCTTGATAAATAAACTACAGCTCGTACAAAATGCAGCAGCTAGAGTTCTTACTAGAACTAGGAAGTATGACCATATTAGCCCAGTTCTGTCAACACTGCATTGGCTTCCTGTTAAACATTGTATAGATTTTAAAATCTTGCTAATTACTTACAGAGCACTAAATGGTTTAGCTCCCCAGTACCTGAGCGAACTCTTAATGCATTATAGTCCTTCACGTCTATTGTGATCTCAGAATTCAGGCCAGTTGATAATACCTAGAATATCAAAATCAACCACAGGTGGTAGATCCTTCTCCTATTTGGCACCTAAACTCTGGAACAATCTTCCTAGCATTGTTCGGGAAGCAGACACACTCTGTCAGTTTAAATCTAGACTAAAAACGCATCTCTTTAACCCTCTGGGGTCTGAGGATTTTTGGGGCCCTGGAGAAGTTTTGACATGCTCTGACATTTTTGCTGTTTTCAGTTGTTCATAAACATATTAATGGAAAAAGTGTCATTACACTGTATTCAGCACAAACTAGGCTACAATAATATGTGAGGAACATGTATGTACATGTTTGTGTTTTTGAAGGAATAACATTTATGCGTGGTTATTGAAAAAACAAAAAACTTAAGTCACTGAAATAAAGCCAAAAAAAATATATTAAATCTGTGTTCACAAGACTTCTGGGTATTGGAGGTTGTAGACTAGAGTTTTTGCTTCAAAATGATGTAAAAATTATCCTGCATACTCGTTCATATAAAACAATATATTGATTTAGTTTTTGTAAGACACTTTTTGTCAAGAAACACAGTATGCGTGGAGGCGTGAATCATCATGAATAATCCTGTGATTCACACCTGAGAAGACAAAAGATTTGCATAATGACCTCTAATGACCTGCATATCAATGAGCTCTTTCAGTCAGGTAGGCTGTGAAAAAACCCTCTGTGATCATGTCTCAAGCTCATCATGGTGTATATCAAACATACAGAAAAAACAGCAATACTGTGAAATATTATTACAATTTAAAATAATGGTATTCTATTATATACTTTAAAATATAATGTATTTCTGTGATGCAAAGCGTCTGAACATTCATGTTACCTCTATGGCATTTCATATAGCCTTTTAGCTTAAAAGCATGCACATTTGGAGAAATATTGATGGATTCTCATATGTTTATGTCAATTTTCTATACAGAGGAGTAATATTTATTTAATATTTATTGTCATCACTATGAACGCTGGATACTGTGTTTTCAATTCATACTTGCAACCGGAGGGCGCTCTGTACACCTTTAGTCCACAAATTAATCTAAAGAAGAACAGGACATTCCAGGAATTAACGGCATGTCTTCCAGAGGTCACTAACCATGGCTTTAACATACAGATAAACACTTTTCAAGACAATAAATACACGATTGAAACGATGTATACTTGTATTGCCTCAGAATTTGCGTCTGAATAGCGCTCGTTCCGTGGGCGTGGCCGCATTAGCGGATAATGAGCTGAATCATGGGCGTCTGACTTGTCTCTTTTCATACAGATTACATAAACACAGAATTTTTGTTTTCGATTTGACTTACACGATTTAAAACCTGACATTTCAACGTTTCTTTAGACATAAGTCTAATTTTTTTGTGATTAGTATTCACTAAGTTACAGTTCATTTTCTGAGAACTATCAGTTTGGACTTCGTTCAGAGGGAGACGAGAGATCATGCATCATGTTAGTTTTCTTTATTTTGCAAAAAGCACAACATTTTGTTTTTACTCTGAGTGTACACAAATAAAACAAGATATTCCACAGATTAAAATGGTGTATAACTCTTAATTGTATGTGCAACATTGACAGAGTATTTTGAGTCTCTTTCACACTGGTAAGAAAAAAACCGAGGTGGTATCGCCAGCGTGACTGCCGACCCGAGGGAGTTAACCTGGCATACACATAACACATTATCAATTTATGTTTTCAAATCCATTAAAGGATTGTTAGGCTGCATAAATTAGGTCAGCCGGAACCGGGAACACTTCCTATAACACCAGATGTACTCGTTACATCAGAAGAAGAATGGCATCTACACTAATATTAGTCTCTCTGTTTATCCCGAGGTTTACCGTAGTCAGCCGGATCCGGGCCGTATCCAGGTGAGATCGAGGACCTGCGCCTTGACACGACCACAATGCAGCCCGGAAGTGTCAGCAGAGATTGAGTCAACTAGATCATCCACTGTGAAGGCCTCATTGACACGACAGCCAGTGGCTCAGTTCCTCAACAAACCGTCCATACCGGCGTGATAAATACGATCCTCAATTGGATGGAACTGGAATAAATACTTTGACTGTTGTGATCCCATCGGACTTATTATGATTCAGGCAGCTATCATAAAGCACTGTTCGCTGTTGGCCAGAGGAGAACTGGCCCCCCGACTGAGCCTGGTTTCTTCCAAGGTTTTTTTCTCCATTTTAACACATGTTTGCCACCTGTTTGCCACCTGATGTCACCTGTTGGAGTTTGGGTTCCTTGCCACTGTCGCCTTTGGCTTGCTTAGTTGGGGACACTTGACATTTGATATTCAACAGTGTTTTGATCTGCCTGTATTGATACCATTGTATGCGAAGTGAACTGAGCTGGATGATGACATCACTGTTTACTCCAGTGCTGATATAGATAAATTAACTAAATTAATAACTATTGATTCTTACATCAGAATGAATCAATACTGAATTTACTTAAGATGGATAATGACACCATTTTCTTTAAGAGCTGCTGTGCAGCCAAAATTATATACCAGTTATCACTGTAAAGCTGCTTTGACACAATCTGCATTGTAAAAAGCGCTATATAAATAAAGGTGACTTGACTTGACAATGATGAAGTGACATTTCATTCAGACAGAAAATGAAAGAATAGGCAAAACATGAAATGGCTCAGTGATTTACTGCAGAGCAAGTACTGAATGCAATCAAATATGAGTGTCACTGTCAGCGATGGGAATAACGGCATTATAAATAAACGGTGTTACTAACGGCGTTACTTTTTTCAGTAACAAGTAATCAAACTAATTACTGTTTCCCCCGTTACAACGCCTTTACCGTTACTGACAATAAAATGCGGCGTTACTATAATTGAGCTCACTGAAGTGGTTTTCATCCGAGTAGGCTCTCTCTCAGTCATAGGACCTGCAAAGTTCATGATGATTGGTGTGTGACTAGAGATGATGGACCTGCAAAGCGTTTTGTTGTAAACAAATAGTACAGGTTAGTCATACACAAATATAATTTTAAACTGATAGTAATGTACGATGCTCTGTGTGTGTGTGTGTCTGTGTCAGAGCATGCAAGCGGAGCGTGAGCTCAAACCAGAATACCCTTTGTGACATGCTGGATCGAAAATATGTGAAATAAGTTTTTTCTAGTCTACTAGTAGTTGTTCATTTAAGCCATTAGTTGACTAATCACATTTATATTAATTTAATTTCTTAAATACTTGAGAGAACCATAATAATATTAATGAGCGTTTACGTTATATATATAGGCTATATAGGCTAGCACTCAAGCGCACGCATAAAGCTTGCCATAAAGAACCGGCAAAAGTAATGATTATGAATGTGACAAAAAACAGCAAGGAGACATATGCTTAGAGAGAGAATGCACATTTCATCCGGATTACATAATCAGAGAGTAGCCTATTTCTTTTCGTTTTGAATTATTTCGTTTAATGTAGACATTAAGCTTTCTATAGATATATTTCTCATGTCTGTGAGGCAAGTAGCCTATACGCTGTAATGATAGGGTCAACGGAGTGAGGATCCATCTGCAGCTTTTATTGAATTTAAGTTGACAGACACAATAATAGTAAGGATGAGCCAGTGGCAGAAACAGTGACAGGCAGTGATCTGGGTAGGCAGCAAACAATCAGATTCCCAAGGCAGGCAGAGATCAGGGCAGGCAGCAAACATACACAATCCAGGAACAGGCAAGGGTCAAGGCAGGCAGCAGAGAATCAGAAACGAGTAACAGTCCAAGGTCAAACACAAGAATACAGAATCCAGGGGAAATGCTCAGAAATGTCAGACGGGGCTAAACAAGACTTCGCATGGAGGTGTGGGTGCAAGTGTCTTTTATTTGTGAGTGAGTGATTGTATAATGGGTAGCAGGTGCAGGGTGATCAGTCCAGGGTATGAGGGTAGATGGGAAATGGAGTCCAAATGATGTGTGTTGTCCAGGATGGAGTGCCCTCTGGTGGCAATGATGGGCACTCTCACTGGTGATCGTGACATAGCCCCCATCCTAAGGAGCGGCTTCCAGACGCTCCTAAACTCCAAAACCCAGAAAGTCCTGGAGGGAAGTGGAGTGGAGGCGGAACAGTGGGTGGGATGGTGGGCCAGGTCCATGGAAGGGAAGAAGGCCTGGAGACTGAGGAAGAGCAGATAGCCCGGGCGGAGAAGGCTGGACAGATGGCCGGACAGACGGCCGGACAGACGGCCAGGGAAACAGGCTTGAAGACCCCCACGGCGGAGCAGATGACCACCACGGCAGTGCAAATAGGCTTGAAGACCCCCATGGCGGAGCGGATGACCACCATGGCAGTGCAGACAGGCTTGAAGACCTCCACGGTGGAGCAGACGACCACCACGACAGTGTAGACGGGCTTGAACACCACCAGGGCAGATCTGGCAACACCGGAAACCACCAAGGCTGATCAGGTGAAACTGCAACATGAAGCACAGAGAGGTTAGTTTTGGCCACTAGGGCCATAACAGGACAGGCAGGGAGCTCAGGAATGCCTTCCAAGGCTCTGAGCAGGACGTCCTCTCTGGTTGTCTTGAGGCAGACAGGCGGTTCAAGAAGGACCTCTGTGGTCGCGTCGAGGCAAACATGGAGCTCAGATATGACCTCTGTGGTTGTGTTGAGGCAGACAGGAAACTCAGGGACGACCTCAGTGGTCACTTCAGGGCAGACAGGGAACTCAGGGGTCACAAGGCTGGGCTCTGGGACAGCAGCGAACTCTAGAGTGGACTCATGGACTAAGGTGGACTCTGGAGTGAATTTGTAAACTGGAGCGGGCTCTGGAGCGGATTCAAGGTCTGGAGCTGTCTCTGAAGCAGTCTCATGGGCTGGAGCTGTTTCTGGGGCAGATTAATGTATTGAAACTAATGTGTGTGCAGCCCACACACACCAAATGGCTGTGGCCATAATGGCCAGCGCTGCAATCTCTGAGGGCTCACAGACAGCCACCTTAGCCATGACAGGACAGGGCAAAAGTTCATAGACAGTCTCCTTAGCCGTGACAGGACAGGGCAAAAGTTCATAGACGGCCTCCTTAGCCGTGACAGGACAGGGCGAAAGTTCATAGCAGGGTACCACTGACACCTCTAGAGGGTCTGCAGTGGTACTATCGGAAAACAGGGAGGAATCATAAATGGTCTCTGTGGCTGATTCTGGGCAAGACAAAAGTTCACAGACAGCCTCTGCGGCTGGGTCGAGACAGGACAACAGTTTGCAAACGGCCTCCGGGGCTGATTCAGGACAGGATGAGAGTGTGTCGCTGGACGCCACCACCGTGCAAGTAGCTGAAGCAAGCACCGCCGCTTCGTGAGGTTCTGCAGCATATGCCACCACCTCTGGAGATTCAGCGGTAATGTACGCGGCCCAGGCACACCATAAGGCGACCCCCATTATGGGGAGCGCTGCAGACAGGGGAATCAGTTCAGAAGCAGGAGGACTAAAATTAATTGGTTTGGGGAAACCAGCTGTTCATACTGACACCAGCAGTGGATCCTCCACACTGGATGCAATATTCTGACGCTTGATGACGGGTTCCCCTGACAGAACAGAGGGGGGTTGTAGTACGACAACCGCAACAAAACGTGACTCTGGGGTGTCAGACATAATGTGGTGAGGTTCTGAAAGATCTGCTGAGACGTGACGAGGCTCTGGAAGACCCACTGAGATGTGAAGAGGCTCTGGAAGATCCGCTGAGACGTGACGAGGCTCTGGACGATAAGCGGAGATGTGACGTGGCTCTGGACGATCAGGGGAGACGTGACGTGGCTCTAGACGATCAGCGGAGACATGAGGTGGCTCTGGACGATCAGTGGAGACGTGACGTGGCTCTGGACGATCAGCGGAGACGTGACGTGGCTCTGGACGATCAATGGTGACTTGACTGGATTCACGAAGATCAGTAGTGATTTGACTTGACTCACGAAGATCAACTGTAACTTGACTTGGCTCATGAAGATCAACTGTGACGTGACTGGATTCATGAAGATCAATGGTGACTTGACTGGACTCATGAAGATCAGCTGTGATTTGATTTGTGGCCGCCATTTTGTGAGTGTGTTCTAGCGTGGCTGCTATCATATGAGTGAGTGCAGGATCGTGTTCCTCCGCGACATCCACAGTGAACGCTGAACCAACAGTCCACAGAACATAATCCAAAAAACTACTCAATGACGAACGAGGACCCTCATGGATCACTCTTGATTTTAAAGGCTGATTAAGGCCATCACAGAAAAAGTCTATTAAGATACAGTCTGGTAATTCTGAGCCATTAGCCAAAGCCAAATATTCCCCAATGTAACCCTCGAGTGATCGTGTGCCCTGCTTGAGCACTAGCAGCAGAATCGCTGCATTCATACCTGGCCAATGTTCCTTGGAGAAGCCGCTGGATCCTTGTGTGGCGAAGTCTTCTGTAATGATTGGGTCAACGGAGTGAGGATCCATCTGCAGCTTTTATTGAATTTAAGTTGACAGACACAATAATAGTAAGGATGAGCCAGTGGCAGAAACAGTGACAGGCAGTGATCTGGGTAGGCAGCAAACAATCAGATTCCCAAGGCAGGCAGAGATCAGGGCAGGCAACAAACATACACAATCCAGGAACAGGCAAGGGTCAAGGCAGGCAGCAGAGAATCAGAAACAAGTAACAATCCAAGATCAAACACAAGAATACAGAATCCAGGGGAAATGCTCAGAAATGTCAGACGGGGCTAAACAAGACTTCACATGGAGGTGTGGGTGCAAGTGTATTTTATGTGTGAGTGAGTGATTGTATAATGGGTAGCAGGTGCAGGGTGATCAGTCCAGGGTATGAGGGTAGATGGGAAATAGAGTCCAAATGATGTGTGTTGTCCAGGATGGAGTGCCCTCTGGTAGCAATGATGGGCACTCTCACTGGTGATCGTGACATATGCTGAGTTTCGGTTCATTTAGCCTATAAGACGTACTCCAGTTCTCGTGCAAGTGATCACGCCGGCGCCTCCATGTCATGATTATATTGTCTGCTATATTTGCTTCTTATTTATTAAATCCAGGCAATTGGTTGATGAAATATTGATTGACATTAAGATACAATTTTTACAAAACGAAATTTACTTTAAAGAAAGGCTTTCTACAAAACAAAACTTAACGAAGTGGTCAAAATCATGTCTGACCCACTCCATGTCTCCCGATATATTGCGCATCTTACTCATGCTGTTCACTTTTCATAATCAAATAGATGAAATTAAAAAAAATAATATTATAATATTTAAACATAAATATGAAACTAAATATATATTTTTTAATGGCTACCAACACGTATAGTACAGTACAGAGAAATTTCATGAGTAGAGCGATCACTTGTGCCGTGAGCGATTGAGTGGAGCGTGCTGGCATAGAGCGGAATATTGACTAAACTCATCACTCCAAAGAGGAATAGGCTTTCTGACCAGAAGTTTGAGAAGCTTCTGGTTTTGAGATACAACCACTGGTTTAATAGTTTGGATGGATGGATGGATGGATGGAATGGATGGATGGCTGATGGTTAGATGACTGGGTTGGGTGGATGGATTGCTATGGTGGATGAACGGATGGATGAATGAATGAATGCATGCATGGATGGATGAGTGTTGCGAAGGAGTGTATCGACTGATGAATGAATGAATGAATGAATGAATGTTCAGGAGCTAAAGTTGGATTTATGTGCCAAATGACAGTGATTTGAATAGAGGTAGAGGGGATTACAACAGTGCCCTCTGCTTGACCTCTACTGTGAGAGGAGCACTTGTGTAACTTGTATATGGCCAAAGGTCAGAGATGGCCATGGACTTTTATTTTTATTTGATTACCTGTTTGTATAGGCCTATCAGTTTCATATTTTTATTTGGCACTACAAAGAGTGTATATTTTTATTATTATTTATTTATTTTTTGGTACATTGTTCAGGATTGTATCGAGAGCACTTCTTGTTAAACTGTTTACTTTTGTGAGGAAGAAAATACTTCAAGTAGGCCACAGTATGTCTACCAGTTGTGAAGTTGTGTGACAGTTTTATCATTTTAATTTGCACTACAAAGAGTGTATGTATATTTATTATTATTATTTGTTTATTTATTTATTTTTGGTACATTTATTAAGAAGCATACATTTTTTTTAGACTTATTTGTTGGCCAGTTGTGGTCTGTGCAATAAATATTATAAGTTCTAAACCATCTATTGTGTTTTATTGTTCCACTATAGTAATGATAATATTTACAATAATATATTGAATTTGATATATGTCTCTCATATTGTCCCACAGCAACATTTAAATAGTGTAGATTAGTGTACAATGCTTTACAAAAATAATTTATTCTATTTATTGTCCATTTCATTCAACCCTTTAAGACCTGCCATAGAACAACTCCGCCAGAGTATATCTAAGTATTTTTACATGCTGTGCTGTCATACTTTTGTGCATTTTCATATGCCATATATCAATACAATCCTTACACCCCCAGTTTGAAGGCTATGCATGTAATAAATCCATAGGAACTAGATAAAGAGCTCAAAAAAAAATGCAATTAAAAAAAAAAAAAAAAAAATGTAAACCTCAAACTTGTCATTGTAAAAAACTTGCATAAAACACTTTAAAACTATACAAAATTGATTTGAACTGTTTACATAAAAAAAAGACCATGTACAATTTTTAATTATACTACTCTATTATACACTACAGTTAAGTAGTAAAAAAAAAAAAACAAAAAAAAAACTGTACATTATCAGAACTAAACAAGCAGAAAGCCTGTGATAACATGTGTGACAATTCCTGTCCAGAATAACGCAGAGGGGCATTTGGCATGCCACTCACATGAATGGAGTCCATTTGTATTTGTGGGGTCAAACAGAAAACTGTTTTCTTTTGAGAGAAATGCTGATTGAACAAATTAATTAAAATTACACAACAATTAAACAAACAAACAAAAAAAAAAAACTGTACATTATGACCTAAACATACAGAAAGGCACCCCTACATATACACAGTCACCCTAACTGTGATAAGACTTGTGGCAGTTCCTGTCAAGAATAACACAGAGGGGTACTTGGCATGCCTCACACATGAATGGAGTGCATTTCCCACACAGCCTGCATTTCCTGCGCCCCTGTGTGGCTTTTTTTGATCCAACTGTACCAGAAATGGCAACAGGTAAGTGCTGGTAGCTGGTAGATGGTTGGAAGGACACCCCACACAGCTCCTCTGACAACTGCTCTTGGAAGGCCTGGTGTGTCATGGGCTGCTCCCCCTGGCTGCTACACAGTTGCTTGTGCAGCAAGTAGCTGTTTGTGACAGCAATGTCAATGAAATGGTGCAGCACAGTCATGTACCACTTCCTGCTTTTTTTCCATGAGGAATAGTAGCCAATCAACTGATCTGAAAGATCAACTCCCCCCATGAAGTGATTGTAATCTTTCACAGCTGTAGGAACTGGAACATCCAACGTCGTGTATCCACTGCTGGATTTGCACACTCTTTTCACTGTGTCCCCTGAGTATGCAGTGTGCAGAGTAGTGCACACACTCACCTCACGTGTGTCCATCCACTTTGTGAAAAGGAGTGATCCCTGTCTGATCCACCTTATTGATCCCTGTGGAGATTTCTTTGTCAGCGCATTCACTTTGGTGTTTGGGACACCAATTCTTGTGTCCCTGATGGTTCCGCAGGCTCCAAACCCCAGGTTATAAAGGTGCTGGAAGAGTACTGGGCTGGTATAAAAATTATCACAGTAAATGTGATATCCAGATCCCAAGAAATCCTTTCTGACCAGTGACATCACAGCATGAAATGAAAGTCCCTTCCCACTTGCAACACTGGACTTCCCTGTGTAAATATTGAAATCCACTGTGTAGCCATTATTATCACACAGCACAAAAAGTTTTATTCCCCACTTTGTTGGCTTATTTTTTATGTACTGCTTCAGGCTGATTCTGGCTTTGGTGGCTACCATGCGCTCATCCACAGAGAGGTTTCTGTCAGGGTGGTAGACAGCTTTGCAGGCTACACATAAACTGTCATACAGAGATCGTATTCTGTGCAGACAGTCATACTCATCTGTGCCTTTTTTTCTGTCATTGGCAGCATCTTCTGCAGGGTCACTCAAGTGCATATTCCATGTGATGCTGAGGAAACGGTCTCTGGACATGACCTTTTGAGGGTAGGGAACATGGAAGATGGATTTGACACGCCAGTAATCTCTAAGCTTTGGAAGCTTTAGAATGCCCATGTATATTGTGAGGCCAATGTATTTGCACAGTTCTTTTTCTGTGATTTCAGTCCAATTGAATTTTTTCCTTGCAGCAATATTTCTTGCTTCTTTTTTATTAGTGTTGGCACACAGTGTTTTGATAGTGGACTGGTCAAAATACATTTTGAAAAGCTCAGTGGGTGTTGGGTTGTCCACTGAAGTTGACAGAGGTGGCTGCACACCTGGCTTTCTTTTGGGCAGGAACAGTTGGGGGGTCGAGGCAAATGATCAGGGTCCTTTTCGGTTTTCCACCCACCAGAATGATTAGGGGCTGTCTCTAATTTAGAGCCCTTGCCACGGGACCTCTGGATCCGACTTCTGTAGCCTCTGGTGTTAGCCCTCTGATCATGATCCTCTCCCTCTGCAAACTGGCACGGATGGCTCTGAGGTGCAGGGTGGCTCTGAGGGCTCCAATGGCTCTCCAACATCTTCAACACTACAACAAAGAAGGTAAGTAAAACAGTAAGTTAGATGTAAGTTAGTTAGTAAAAAAGTTAGATGTATTTGGCACAAAAGCAATATAGAAATAATAACAGTAAATGGTGCATCATGCGCTCATTCTATGCATATTCATTCTATGCTGGTTTCGTTTATTATCTAACTCAAAAGCAAAGCATATTTAATGAATATATACTTACGTGTCCAGGGAACAATCTTTTCCTTCAAGAAAGTCGGCTTCATCCCCACTAGAAACTGAATCGGGAGCAGATGAGCAGACGGAGCGTTCGTCTTCGTCGGACGCGAATAGTAGCTCCAAAACCTCCGTCTCCGTGTAATTCTGTTTTCTATGTCGGCGTGCAGGCATAACGACACGCCAACGTGTGTGTGAATGTGCTTGTATATGTAATTGTGCATTTGTGTGTATGTGTGAAAGAGAAATGACAAAGCAACAGAGAAAATAACGAGCAGAACGCAGTAGATTAGCATGTACAGCAAATGGAAATGAAATGTCACGGCTTGTGACGTCACCACATGTGACAAACCATGGGGTCATAGTGCACAGGACGTGATTACGTCATATGAGTCGTAGGAAGACGTAACTAGCAACTGCTTGCCATCTCAGATCTATAGAACATGTGTGCAAAGACGTGCAAGGCATTTTAGTGTTTTTGTTGTAAACACCTATAACGCAATTTGTGCAGACTCATTAGAGGGTGAAAACAACGCAACAGAAGCATGTTGGAGGCTTGATCTGAATGTGTAAAGTCTCTGGTTTTGTATGCAAAAAGAATTTTTGTGCTACCTATATGGGTTCAGTTTTTATTGGCTCTTAAAGAGAGACACGCAAACGGAAGCGCAGGTGCTCCATCCGGTTTTAAAGGGTTAACCTATTTAATATTGGGGGCATCCAAGTTATTTGACATATTTGAACATTTTTAAAAAAAAAAAAAAGTAACTCAATAGTTACTTTCCCTGGTAATTAGTTACTTTTATAATGATAATGATGTAACTGAGTTATAATGATGTAACTCAGTTACTAACTCAGTTACTATTTGTGAGAAGTAACTAGTAACTATAACTAATTACTTATTTAAAGTAACATGCCCAACCACTCAATCGCTCAATCAGTGTTTTAACCATGCACGGAAAGACATAAATAAAATATAAATAAAACTGCTTGTGGACAATATCATGTAACATAATTTACCTCAGGAAAGCCATTATGACCTTGACCTAGAAAAAATAACTCTAGATAGGAGCATTTTGTTAAATATATGCACTATATTATATATTCATTCATTTTTACTCTTATATCATTAAAAATATATAACATTATTATTATAAAAACTGCCTTATATTAATTGTATAAAAATAAGGACCAGATTTACTAGCAGCTTCAACCAGCGCAAACCCTCTTTTGGTGGTAAAAAACTACTTTCAGGATTTACTAAAGACAAGCAGTGAAAAATTAGCACTGAGGCATGGACACAGTTATTTTTGAAGCTGACCTTATTGCATATGCATTTGTAGAAGTTTACCTTTCAGACGGACAATTTATTTGAGAAAAGTATTTAAATGAATCACGCAACGTGATTCACGCAGGTTTGCGCTAGTCAATTTACTGGTATTTGCACCATTATTTAACCCTCTGGGGTCTGAGCTTTTTTCTGGGCCCTGGAGATGTTTTGACATGCCCTGACATTTGTGCTTATTTCTGTTACTTATAACATTTTCATGGCTAAAGTCTGATTACACTGTATTCAGCACAAACTCTACAACATGTGAGCATGTATGTAAAAGTTTGTAGTTTTGAGAAAATGACATTTATGCGTGGTAAATGGAAAAAAAAAAATTAAGTCACTGATATAAGGCCATTAAACCCATACTGAATATTTGTTGACAAGACTTTTTAAAACTGGATAATGTAGCCCTGAATTTTTGCTTCAAAACGATGTGAAAATCATCATGCCCACTCATTCACATAATTCACACAATATATTGATTTAAATTTTTTAAGACATGTTTTGGTTCAGGAAGGCTTTATGAGGGTAGGCGTGAATGATCATGAATAACGATGTGTTTCACACCTGGGAAGACAAAGACCCCTGCCCTAATGGCCCTATCAGTGGAATGGGACCAGAAGAAAGAATGTGAGGAGATTAAAATAATGGCTTTTTGATTGTTTGTATTTGTCAGGAGAAACAGAGGAACAAATAGCGAATGCAGGTACTGAATAAGTTTTTTGAAGAATGGAACAAAGGCAGTCTGCCGTACACTGGCCCTCTAGGTGGACACAGAACTGGAGATAACTTAAAGTCTTGTAACTTAGACAGGTGAAGATTGAAGTAGCGGTTCCCAGGCTTGGTAGCGGGCACGTAGCAAAACTGTTGCACAGTCCCCAGCCAACAGACACAGCACTGGCGACAGCAGATGGTAAAGTGACCTCAGACAGCAGGATGACTGGGCAGAGAACAGGTATGGCGTGCGCGACAAGATAGGACACGCAGGAATAGGCCTAAGACTAAGACTACAATTATAACTTGACTTTACAGCACTAGTTAGCATAGGGAGAAAAACACATGCTAAGACATGTGAACTGCAAAGAACTGAGAGAACAGCAGACTAAAGTAGCAGAGAGAATCAGAGTAAAGACGTAATAGGTGTGGAGACAATCAGCACAAGCGCTGATTGCAATAGTGAACAGCTGACTCTAAGTAGCAGTAATGAGAGAAGAGAAACAGGGAGAAAATCAAACCCGGCTTATGACAGTACCCCTCCCCCGACGAGTGCCCCCTGGCACTCCCGAGGTAGAGGACTGGCGTGAGCGAAGGAAGTCCTCGATGAGCAAGCGGTCCAGGATGTCCCGGGCCGGAACCCAGCTTCTCTCCTCAAGGCCGTACCCCTCCCAATCGACCAGATACTGGTGACCACGCCCCCGAGGCTGGACGTCCAGCAGTGTCCTAACCCTATAGACAGGAGAGCCCACAACAAGAACAGGGGAAGGGATGGGACGGGAGGGGATACGAATGACATGCTTGACAGGCTTAATACACGCAACATGGAATACAGGATGGACGCGTTGCAGATAATGAGGTAATCTGAGTTTTACGACTACAGGACTAAGAACCTTGACAATGGAGAAGGGTCCAATAAAATGGGGTGCCAATTTACGGGAAGTAGATTGAAGAGGCAAATTACGGGTGGAAAGCCATACTTTCTTTCTGGCCACAAACATATCTCGGAGCTTTGATGCGACGCAGATTAGCTGCGTGTCGTGTGCGCTCTCTGTTTTGGCACAGTGCAGTTCTCACCCTTCTCCAGGTGCGTCGGCATCGCTGTATAAATGCCTGTACTGAGGGAACGGACACTTCTGATTCCTGAGAAGAGAACAGAGACAACTATGAAATGGGGATAACCCTGTGGATGATGAAGGCAGCGAGTTATGGGCGTATTCGGCCCAGGGCAGTTGCTCACACCAGGATGAGGGATTGTGGGACGCCAGAGTGCCAAGCATATGACCTAGAATCTGGTTACTACGTTCAACTTGCCCATAAGTCTGTGAGTGAAATCCTGATGACAGACTGGTGTGCTTAGTTGGGGACACTTGACATTTGATATTCAACAGTGCTTTGATCTACCTGCATTGACACTATTCTTTAAGAGCTGCTGTGCAGCCAAATAATGTACCAGTTATCAATGTAAAGCTGCTTTGACACAATCTACATTGTAAAAAGCGCTATATAAATAAAGGTGACTGGTGGATGCTCCAATCTGCCAGCAGAACACCCTCCAAAACTGAGAGGCAAACCTGGGTCCCCTGTCAGAAATCGAAGCAAGAGTGCCCCTCACCCCAGGATGAGCAACCAACCTGGAGGAGTTTCCCTAACGGAGGGCAGCCGGACAAACGGACTAGGGGACGAACAACTGCCCCTCGGGACAGCGCCGAGGCACAGTGCTATGAGTGAGTTTATTGCAGAAGGGAACAAAGGCAGTCTGCTGTGCACTGGCTCTCTAGGTGGACACAGAACTGGAGATAACTTAAAGTCTTGTAACTTAGACAGTAAACTCAGTAAACACTGGTCTAAACATTCTAATATCCACTGTGTTATTATAAACACTCATACTACTATTATATCATTTTATATTATAGAGCATAAAAACATCCTTGTGTCATATATGTATATTTATTTAGCACTGAAAGGTTGCCTACCTGTCTATATAATATTTCAACATGTTTCCGTCTGGCAATAGTTCAACTAGTGCAATGTGAAGTTTACGCAACAATAACACGTTAACCAATAACTGAGAATAAATTCCTTACCTCCGCTGGATCAATTGCGTTCTTCTCACAGCATGTATTCCAAACTCAATGAAAAACAGAGGAATGATGAAGCTTGATGTTTTTTTTTGTTTGTTTGTTTGTTTGTTTGTTTTTTCCAAGATGATGGGGGCGTTTACAGGTTAGCGTGGATCACATGGATGATTAGCAGGTGAATGCTGCGCAGCGTGTGGGTGTGGTCATATAAAAGATAATGAGCAGAGAAGTGAGAAAATGTACCTCTAGTTGGTTTCATATAGATTACACAAACAGAGAATATTTGTTTTTATATGAATTACTTGGTTTCAAAGTAGACACTTCAAGCTTTCTAAAAACATATCTCTTATGTCTATGTGGCAAGTATTCGCTAAGTTCATTTTCAGACGCGTTTCAGAATGGACTTAACTGAAAGAGAGACAGCAGAATGCACTGATGAGAAAAAAAGCAAGGTGGTTGCGCCAGCACGACTGCCGACCCCAGGGGGTTAAATACATGGTAAAGTCTCAAAAATTTAGTATAACATTTAAATATGTAGTAAAGCTAGAACATAACTAAAAACATAAATTAACGCCAAGAGTCTTAGATAAGATATTCAATATGGCACTACAGGTGCTGGTCATATAATTAGAATATCATCAAAAAGTTGATTTATTTCACTAATTCCATTCAAAAAGTGAAACTTGTATATTATATTCATTCATTACACACAGACTGATATATTTCAAATGTTTATTTCTTTTAATTTTGATGATTATAACTGACAACTAAGAAAAATCCCAAATTCAGTATCTCAGAAAAGATGACATGGCATGTCACCAGCAGATGACATGGCATGGTAATTTTTGGATTGGATTTGATTGGATTTTGGATTTTGGATTTTGCTCTACTGGTAACTGGCTCTCTTTTACTGTGGGGGAGTAATGCGACATTACTCCAGTGCCTTTAATGGTGGCTGCGCTAGAACCCACTCACAAAATAGCGGCCACCACAATATTAAGTCAAGTCACCGTTGATCTTCGTGAGCCAAGTCAAGTCACAGTTGATCTTCATGAGCCAAGTCAAGTCACAGCTGATCTTCCTGGGCTAAGTCAAGTCACAGTTAATCTTCCTGAACCAAGTCAAGTCACAGTTGATCTTCGTGAGCGCAGTCAAGTCACAGTTGATCTTCGTGAGCCCAGTCAAGTCACAGTTGATCTTCGTGAGCCCAGTCAAGTCACAGTTGATCTTCGTGAGCCTCGCCACATCTCAGCAGACCTTCCAGAGCCTCGCCATGTCTCAACAGACCTCCCAGAGCCTCGCCACGTCTCAGCAGACCTCCCAGAGCCTTGTCACGTCTCAGCAGACCTCCCAGAGCCTCGCCATGTCTCAACAGACCTCCCAGAGCCTCGCCACGTCTCAGCAGACCTCCCAGAGCCTTGTCACGTCTCAGCAGACCTCCCAGAGCCTCGTCACGTCTCCACAGACCTCCCAGAGCCTCGTCACGTCTCAGCAGACCTCCCAGAGCCTTGTCACGTCTCAGCAGACCTCCCAGAGCCTCGTCACGTCTCCGCAGACCTCCCAGAGCCTCGTCACGTCTCAGCAGATCTTCCAGAGTCACATCACGTCACGTCTCCGCTCATCCGTGTTCCACTCTAGACCTTCCAGAGCCTCGCCATGTCTCAGCAGACCTCCCAGAGCCTCGCCACGTCTCAGCAGACCTCCCAGAGCCTTGTCACGTCTCAGCAGACCTCCCAGAGCCTCGTCACGTCTCCGCAGACCTCCCAGAGCCTCGTCACGTGTCAGCAGATCTTCCAGAGTCACATCACGTCACGTCTCCGCTCATCGTCCAGAGTCACGTCACATCTCCGCTCATCGTCCAGAGTCATGTCACGCCTCCGCTGATCGTCCAGAGTCACGTCACATCTCCGCTGATCTTCCAGAGTCACGTCACGTCTCTGCTGATCTCCCAGAGTCAAGTCTCTGCTGATCTCCCAGAGTCACGTCACGTCTCCGTTGATCTTCCAGAGTCACGTCACGTCTCCGTTGATCTTCCAGAGTCACGTCACGTCTCCGTTGATCTTCCAGAGTCACGTCTCCGTTGATCTTCCAGAGTCACGTCACGTCTCCGCTGATCTTCCAGAGTCATGTCACGTCTCCGCTGATCTTTCAGAGCCTTGCAACATTATGTCTGACACCCCAGAGTCACATCTTGTTGCGGTTGTCATACCACAACCCTCCTCTGTTCTGTCGGGGGAACCCATCATCAAACGTCAAAGGTTGGCATCCAGCATGGAGGATCCACCGCTGGTGTCAGTTCGAACCGCTGGTTTCCCCAAACCAATTAATTTTAGTCCTCCTGCTCCTGAACTGATTCCCCTGTCTGCAGCGCTCCCCATAATGGGGGTCGCCTTATGGTGTACCTGGGCCGCGTACATTACCGCTGAATCTCCAGAGATGGCGGCATATGCTGCAGAACCTCACGAAATGGCGGTGCTTGCTTCAGCTACATGCACGGTGGTGGCTTCCAGCGACATGCTCTCATCCTATCCTGAATCAGCCACAGAGTCCGTTGATGAACTCTTGTCTTGCCCAGAACCAGCCACAGAGGCCATTTTTGATTCCTCCCTGTTTACGGATAGTGCCACTGTAGAACCTCCAGAGGTGGCAGCATCCGCTGCAGACCCTCTAGAGGTGTCAGTGGTACCCAGTTATGAACTTTCGCCTTTTCATCTGCTCCGCTGTGGGGGTCTTCAAGCAGGTCTGAGCTGCAGTGGTGGTCGTCTGCTCCGCCGTGGGGGTCTTCAAGCCCATCTGACCTGCAGTGGTGGTTGTCTGCTCCGCCGTGGGGGTCTTTGAGCCCATCTGAACTGCTTTGGTGGTCGTCTACTCCGCCGTGGTGGTCTTCAAGCCCGTCTACTTGGCCATCTGTCCAGTCTTCTTCGCCCTGGCCATCTGCCCTGCCTCAGTCTCCAGGCCGCCTTCTCTCCATGGACCTGGCCCTCCGGGGGGGGGGATGGGTTCTGTCACGTTTCCGTCGCCTGCTGCTTCCTCTCACTCCCCACCAGAGGTCTCCATTTCACCATTAAGACTTTTTCATTGCACACATGTAGTCACTTCACTCTTGACTCTCACAATTCCCCACCTAGGAACTAATCACACACTCACAACTGTTTCCCATCAGTGACACTTTATAAGCTGCACTCAAACACACACACTTTGCTGAGTATTGTTTAGCCTTGTTTTCTACCTTGTCTCCGTGTTCCTTGTTCCTTGCCTTGCCTGTGTTTTTGACCCTGGACTGTTTCTTTGTTTGATGATCGTTTGCTGCCTACCTTGACCATAGCCTGTGTTTGGATTACTCTTTTGCCTTTATCTCTTGTATCTGTTTGCTGGTGTTTGATCTCTGCCTGTATGACTACGCTCATATTAATAAAGCCTGCACATGGATCTCCAACTCCGTTGTCCCATCCCATACGTTACACAGACAAACGGCACAGTTAGTTTTGATTAAACTCTCATTTGCCCATTTTAAACTAGCTGGGAGGCTGGTCAGCTAGCTGTAGTTCGGCCTGTATTCTGCTACCTCAATTCTCTCTGTTGACGCAGTAACTACCGTGGGGAAAAAAAAAAAAAACTTCTTCGGTCTGTCCAATGATTGTAAACAGTCAATTGGTCCGTCAGACTGGAGAAACTTTTGCAGTAATGTGACCAGAATCTGGACAATTTAATACTTTTTAAGGCCTTTTATTGGGAAAAGACATTAAGACTTTTTTTTTTTCACCCTATGAATGCACTCTCCTCCTTCAAGAGGGTGGGGGACCTACAAGGCCTCTCCGCTACCGATATGTGCCAAGAGTTTGGGCCGGGAGACTCTCACGTGGTCCTAAGATCCTGGCCCGGCTATGTGCCTAAGATTCCCACTACTCCTTTCAGGGATCAGGTGCTGAACCTGCACGCAATCCCTCCTGACATGGGAGATCCAGCCCTGTCTCTGTTGTGCTCATTGTATTCTTTGTGCTTATATCTGGATCGTACGCAGAGCTTCAGACATTCTGAACAGCTCTTTGTCTGCTTTGGATGTCAGCAGAAGGCGAAGGCTGTCTCCAAACAGAGAATGATCCACTGGATTGTAGATGCCATTCTCCTGGCATTCTCCAACTCGTTTTTTGAAACTTTGTCACACACAGTTTCTGCCAATCTCATGTTAATCTTGAGTACCTATAGAGTAGTAGTGCATCCTTCATATCTCCAAAAAGTCTTTAGTTTTATCGTATTTATAAAAGATACGTACGCTGTACCGAGTCTTTCCGAAAACAGCTGAACGCCTGGAGGCGTGCCGTGTGAGCGGAGCTAAAGAGTGACGAGCATGCGCAGCTGTTGCGTAGCGATCGTCTGCAAGCTATCAATGGTCAGCTAAACAAATGTATTTAAACACACAAAATACACCATCGCATTATCCATGGATAACTTTTGAATCACTATAATGAATATAGCTTATAGTGAATGATGAATAATGAATTTATGAATTCACTACGTTTGTGTTGTTTATATTATATGCACTTAGGCGCCTATTACCAACAAAACAGACATTTGAAGCAGTTTTACTTACCACCTGCGGTTCTGACTCATGACCGGGATCATTATCGCTGTGACCGCTCCATCTTTAAATTTCAAACAATCTGTAAATCCAGCGTAGAACTGGGTCTTGTTTATAAAACCATAAGCGCCGATCTGGAGGGCTCAATCAGCCACGGAAAAACACAAGATATTCTCTATTCATTTTAACCAATAAAAAAGTGATTGCAACTATCAGTTTCTATGGTTATTTTAATAACAAATATTGAGAGCGCATCAATGTAATGCGTGAGCACAAATCTCTCAGCTCCACTTAACACTGGGTTCTTTGGTAAGCAAGGTTATCTTTCCCTCAAAAACACACTTCTTTGGTGACATTGTTGATTTCGTGGTCTAAAAACAAAGTGACAAATCTTTCTCGAGCAAGTCCTGTGCAGGGCTGCCGACGACTTCCATAAAGCCAAACGAAGCGCGTTGATGAGCGTGCTCTTGCTCTCTCGCTCTGGTTGATGTGTGCGCGTGCGCTCTTCTGGGAGAAGTGCCCGTACAAGGAATTCCACCCTTTATAACATAATAAAGAGCCATACTCGAAAAAAAAAAAAAAAATGTCCGTTATACGTCCAACTCGTTTTTTGAAACTTTGGTCATGTTTATCATGAGAATCTAACTCTTTAACAGTGTAAATAAGTCAGAATGCATGAAATAGCATTAGACCCCCCCCCCCTTTAAGGCTTACCATGTCCCTTGGGAGTGAGGGCTCACTCTACCAGAGGCACCACAGCCTCTTCGGCTTTGGTGAATGATGCCTCGCTAGCAAACATCTGTAGAGCTGCGTGCTGGGCTACACCCAACACCTTCGCAAGATTCTGTAATTTCCATATGGAACCAGTTTTGTCTCAAATTTTGGGTACCAACAGGTGAACAGGGTGCAGCCAGCACTTGCTTTCAATGCCTTTTCAAAAGTGATAACGTGTGTTTTTATGTCCAGGGGAGTTTCCCATGGTTGGCGACCCCCAGACCACTTGCTTCCATCATTAAGCATGTTTCCGGTGGTGAGTTCAGTGGAGAAACTCAATACCAGACTCATTACTTGTGGTATGTCCCTTTTTATGTGAGCCCTCATATTTGGGTTAGGTGCTCCATATGTGTTGACTTCCTATGGCGGTCCCATGTGTGTATTCCTCCATGGTTCAGTTTCCCTGATGGCGAACCCTGCGTCTTCCCCTGGACAGAGCTCTGCTCTGTCGCCAGTCATTGTGGTTGGTAGTCTAGCCCCTAGTACGTGGAGCCCACCACAGAGACTTCTTTCCTATGTTGTACTTCCCATCAGGAAGTCCATAGAATGTATTTTCCACATACTAACCTCCCCTTCGGGTAGGATGTGGTCTCCATAGTGTTCCTTTCTCAACAGAGAAGGAGAACGCTCCCAACATTAACAACCAAGGGTGCTCAGCTGTAAAAACTAAATTAACTAAGAGAAAAGGTTTCTGCAACTGATGTGACCTATTCCCATTGTAATGGTAAGTCCCCTAGGGTGAAGGGAGACTAGAGGTCATGCTCTTTGGGCATTGGAAGGTTGCGAGTGGCTGAAGTGCACTTGTTACTTGGCATGCAAAGCTTGCCGGCATCTGCACCACGGAGGCTTGTAACGCAGTTCAGTTAGTATAGTATAGGGACCCCTAGTGGTGGAGGGAACAATGATATTGTTTCCCTGTTGCCACAACTCTGAACTGCCACTGAACTGCCCTCAACTCAGCACAAACATGAATGAGTGAAGCACATAAGCCCTTTTATACCCAGATGTCCGGAGAGTGGCTATACATGAAAATTTTACTCGCGAATTCCATCAGCCTTTTCTGAATACATCAGAGGTGTTTGGGGCTCCCAAGAGCCACCCCTAATGTCGGTATTTTGACAAAACGTCTTCATTCCCTCCATCAGGGAACGGGGGTTATAACAGTAACCAAGAGGTTTTTCTTATATACATAATTGCAGCACAGCTGAAAAATTTTCACCCCTATTTAACAGTCATGCAAAGACAAAAGCATGTCATGATACATTTATAATAAACTTTATGTACTGTATTTAATCCTTTGGGGACTGAGGGTATTTTGGGGCCCTGGAGAAGTTTTGACATGCCCTGACATTTGTGCTTTTTTCAGTTGCTTATAAACATATGAATGGCAAAAGTGTCACTACACTGTATTCAGCACGATCTAGGCTACCATAATATGTGAACAACATGTATGTCATAGATCTGCCAGGCTCTCTCACCAGCTAATCCCAGTGCACTCCCTCACCAGAGTACTAATCACTCACACCTGCAACTCGTCTTCTCCCTCATCACACACTGGCATTTAAGCACATACCTCGCCTCTGTCCATTGTCCGGTCTTGTTTATACGAAGTGGACTCTCTCCTTGCTACTTCAGCGATTACCTTGTTCTCCACGCAATCTATCTCCAGTGTTCCTCCCGTACTTACCTCCTGTGTGATATCCAGTGTGTGTGTACTCCAGTTCTATTCTCCAGCGTCCTCCTTCATCCCAAGTCTCCGTGTTCAACATACTCACTGCCAGTGTTAATTTCGTTGACGAATAATTTTCGTCATAATTTTCGTCAACGACATTTTTTCACGGACGAAAACAAGATGATGACTAAATAAAAATGTGTTTTGAATGACTAAAACTATGACTAAAATCTACTCTAATTTTCGTCAGTGAATAAAAACGAGATGAAAATGATAGAGAGGGACGATTTGGGAAGATATCCAGACTGCTGTCCTGTGTGGAAGATGCGCACATTTGAAGTGTAATGTGCTGTTCTAACCGCGGGAAAACGTGGCGCTGTTGCGCGCTCTACAGGCTCGCCCAGAAGCACTTCAGACTGCTTCGCAATCAATGAATAGCGCACATTTATGCCAAGCGATTGCTAATGTTGATGAATGTTGATGACAATGTTTACTACACAATGTTTATATGGTAATATGTTTTAGGCAGTTGTAAGAATGCATATTTTATCTCCCTCATCTGAACTTAAATGAGCAGCCTGCTACAGTTGTCACAGACACGCCAGGCTCCACCATCACCCAATCACAATGCACTCCTTCACCCGAATACTGATCACGCACACCTGCACCCCATCAACACAGCTATCACCAGCAACTTAAAAGACACACTCACTCACACAGTCATTGTCCGGTCTCGTTAGCATCTAAACTTACCTTCATGCTCACCTCAAGGACTCCTTCAAGCTACTTACCTGTCTCCAGCGTGTTCCCAAGTCTCCATCGTTGTTCCTCGTCTCATGTGAGTTCTCCTGTGTCTTCTCTGCTCCAGTCAGTCTCCAGCCCGTTTCTTCTGCCAAGGAAAAGGACAGTATTACTCAGATATCCTTATCAGTTACCTGCAAATTCCACGTTCACTCACCTGCACTGCTGTTCACTCTTCTGGTTGTTCAATAAACATCCGTTACCTGCATTCCTGTGTCTCTGTCCCTTCTGTATTGTAACAGAAGACTGGACCATAACCGCTGAACACCAGAATGAGCACCCCGGATCCAGTTCAAGAGCTCGTGGATGCTTTATGCCAAGCACTCATCACAAATCCACCAGCACCTCCACCAGCGATCACCTCCGTCAACACCGCCGTCTCTCCTTCACCACCTGTGTACGCCAGTCCCATGGCCAAACCGGCGCCCTTCTCTGGTTCGGCGGAGGATTGCAACGGATTCATTCTGCAATGTTCGCTGGTCCTGGAGATGCAACCGCACCTGTATCCTGATGACCACGCTAAGGTAGTGTTTATTATTTCTCAGTTAAATGGCAAGGCGCTTCGCTGGGCTGAAACTCTTTGGTCCCAGAATAATCCCATTACACAGTCACTCTCCAGTTTCGTCTCCCACTTCAAAGAGGTTTTCGGGAAACCTGCCTGGGATTCATCGATTGGTGAGCAATTATACCATTTAAAACAAGGGTCTATGATTGTGAATGAATATGCTCTTCAGTTCAGAACACTCGCTGCCACCAGTGGATGGAACGAGCAGTCCCTGCTAACCACTTATCGACAGCGATTGGATCCACGAGTGCGGTTGCATCTCGCTGCATACGAGGATTCCATCGGGCTCGAACGCTTCATACAACTCTCCATTCGCTTTGCCACTCGTATGCAGTCGTGTCTCAAAGAGCACCAGGGCCAGCCACTATTTACACCATCCCTCCGCCGACCAGAATCCATCAGCCCTCCAGAACCAGCCGAGCAGGCAGAGGCGGCTGACCCAGAATCTATGTTTATAATGTGGTTTACCTGAGTAATTCATCTCCGAATGCCCTGTTCGCCCTCCTCGTCCCATGGTGAGTGCCGTTCTTCCTTCTATAAATAAGATGCAACCACTCACCACTATTGTAAACCTTACTGCTGACGGTATTTCCATTCCAGTTAGTGCCCTCCTCGACTCTGGGTCAGCCGGCAACTTCATCTCTGGCGCCCTCTGCCTTCAGCTCAAGCTCAAGACGACAGCTACGCCGTCCATCTACCAGATCCACTCGATAACTGGAAGACCCCTCAGCCGAAGACAAGTGCGTTTCAGTGTCGGTCCAGTACAGCTTCAAGTGGGCATCCTTCACGTTGAACAACAACATCTGCTGGTTCTGGAGGAATCCACCGCTGACGTGATCCTTGGGCGCCCATGGTTGGAGCAGCATAACCCTGTCATCTCCTGGAGGACCAGCGAGATCCTGAAGTGGGGCGACAGCTGCTTTCCGAACTGTTTCTCTGCTTTCCCTGTTCCGTCCTCTCCACGCCACATCCATCGAAAGCCCAGTAGAGAAACGTTCGGTAGACATCCCTCCATGTTACGCCTCCTTCAGTGACGTCTTCTGCCCCAAATGAGCCTCCAAGCTGCCTCCACACCGGCCATTCCAGGATTTCATCCATGAGGTGCTCTGGGAGTTTCTCCACAAGTCCGTGCCGGTATATATCGTCGACATCCTGATATACTCCCGGAGCATGGCCGAACATCGCCACCACGTTGCGGAGGTCCTGAAACGCCTGAGAGAGTTCCACCTATTTCTCAAAGCAGAGAAGTGCTTGTTCCATCAACCCTCAGTACAGTTCCTTGGCTACAACATCGACAGCAGTGGCATCCGGATGGAAGAGGGGAAGGTGGATGCCATCAGGAACTGGCCCACACCCACAACCATCAAAGAACTCCAGAGATTCCTAGGATTCGCCAATTTCTACCGCTGTTTCATCGAAGACTATAGCATCATCTCCAGTCCACTTACCCACCTCCTGCGTAACAAGCCCAAGTCTCTGTCCTGGACACCAGCTGCCACCCAAGCCTTCAAAACCCTAAAAGAAGCCTTCACCACCGCTCCCCTCCTTGTTCATCCAGACCCTGAGAAACCCTTCATCGTTGAGGTCGACGCCTCGACCACCGGAGTGGGAGCGGTTTTGTCCCAGCAGCAGGGGAACCCAAGTAGACTCCATCCATGTGCCGCCTTCTCCCGCAAACTCAACCCGGCGGAGGTCAACTACGACATCGGCAACAGGGAGCTTCTAGGCATCAAGCTGGCCCTTGAGGAGTGGAGGCATTGGTTGGAGGGTGCTCAACACCCATTCTTGGTTCTAACTGACCACAAGAACCTGGAGTATCTGGTGGCCGAACATGGCAGCAGATGTCAGAAGGTACGTGCAAGGATGTAAGGAATGCGCCATCTCTAAGAGTCCTCGGCATCTTCCCTTCAGTAAACTCCATCCTCTGCCTGTTCCCAACAGACCCTGGTCACACCTAGGAGTTGACTTCATCACCGACCTCCTTGCTTCTGATAACTGTACCTGTATTTTGGTGATTATTGACAGATTCTCTAAATCATGTTGTCTGATTCCTTTCAAGGGATTGCCCACAGCCATGGAGACTGCTGAACTTATGTTCAACCATATCTTCAGATATTAAGGAATTCCCGAGGATATCGTGTCGGATAGAGGGCCGCAATTCATTTCCAGGGTATGGAAAGCCTTCTTCTCACTCCTAGGTGTGACCATCAGACTCTCCTCTGGATACCACCCGCAGTCGAACGGGCAGACGGAGCGGAAGATCCAAGAGATTGGTCGCTTCCTCCGTACCTTCTGTCACGGCCACCAGGACTCTTGGAACCAGTTCCTGGGTTGGGCCGAGTACGCACAAAACTCCCTGCAGCAACCCACCACCGAACTCACTCCCTTCCAGTGTGTACTCGGTTACCAACCCCCGTTGTTTCCCTGGTCAGGGGAACCGTTGGATGTGCCAGCGGTCGACTACTGGTTCCGAGAGAGCGAGAGGGTCTGGGACTCCGCACACCACCAGCTTCAACGGGCCCTGCGCAGACGCAGAATGACAGCCGACCTTCGTCACTCCAACAGCCCAGCATACCAACCAGGACAGAAGGTCTGGCTGTCAACCAGGGACATCAGGCTGCGTCTGCCTTGCCGAAAGCTAAGTCCCAGATTCATTGGCCCCTTTCCCATCGTCAAGCAGATCAACCCTGTCTCCTATCAACTCCAGTTACCCCCTCAATACAGAATTCATCCCACCTTCCATGTCTCATTGTTGAAGCCTCACCACCCCTCTGTTTCTGTCTCCACAGAGCCTGGCGCAGCCGCCAAACCCCCCCTTCCTCTCATCCATGAAGACGGTGCTGCTTATCAAGTACGTGACATCTTGGACTCCCGGCGCCGTGGTGGTCTTCTGGAATACCTCGTGGACTGGGAGGGCTACGGTCCCGAGGAACACTCATGGGTACCCAGAAATGATATACTCGACCCAAACCTGCTCGACACGTTCCACGCCACTCATCCGGAGAGACCTGCGCCTCGGGGCAGAGGCTGACCACCACGACGTCGGGGTCCTCGGCCCTCAGGAGCGGGCCGTGGAGGGGGTAATGTCACAAACACGCCAGGCTCCACCATCACCTAATCACAGTGCACTTCTTCACCCGAATACTGATCACGCACACCTGCACCCCATCAACACAGCTATCACCAGCAGCTTAAAAGACACACTCACTCACACAGTCATTGTCCGGTCTCGTTAGCATCTAGACTTACCTTCATGCTCACCTCAAGGACTCCTTCAAGCTACTTACCTGTCTCCAGCGTGTTCCCAAGTCTCCATCGTTGTTCCTCATCTCGTATGAGTTCTCCTGTGTCTTCTCTGCTCCAGTCAGTCTCCAGCCCATTTCTTCTGCCAAGGAAAAGGACAGTATTACTCAGATATCCTTATCAGTTACCTGCAAATTCCACGTTCACTCACCTGCACTGCTGTTCACTCTTCTGGTTGTTCAATAAACATCCGTTACCTGCATTCCTGTGTCTCTGTCCCTTCTGTATTGTAACAACAGTGCAGACTGCAGACATTTCAGAATTAGAGTCTGGTTTATAATTATTATTTTTTCCTGGTCATTATTGTTATTTTGTTTACACAATAAACTGTATTTAATTTAATTTCTATTTAATTCATAGTAAACTACTGTATCTTCTGTCACAGGAAGGAAAGACTAACAACATTATTTGACACATTATTCAAAATATTTTACAAGTATAAGGGTTATTATGGTTAACTAAACCTAAAACCATAAAAAAAAAAATCTTCATTACTTGAAATAAACGTTAACTGAAATTAAAAAATAAATATATAAAAAATGTAAACTTATTTTATTTCATCTAGTTTACAAGCTTTAGCTTAACCTGGTGTACTAAAATAGCTAAAAAAGAAATAAAAAACTATATAGACATTTAAAAGCAAAAACTAAAAGACATAAACACACATAAAATTACTAAAACTTTTAACTAAAATTACAATGAAAGCAGAAAAACTAAAAATCAAATCTAATCAAAATTTTAACAAAAACTGTAATAGTACCTCAATGATAAGTGTGTCAGTCCCTGACAAGTACTGAATTGAGCTCTCTTTCGTGTCTTTTTGCACTTGAACGGTCAAAAACCATACGCTTTAGCGAGTAAAGTACAGTTGGTTGTTAGTTTGGAGAATATCAGATGTATATCAGTGTTTTGGATCTGTGTATTGTTAGAGAAATGCTTACTTAATGCATTACAATTTAACTAAATTAGATATTAGTCGACTAAAATCTTATGATATTTAGTCGACTAAAACTAAAACAATTTCCGATGACTAAAATATGACTAAAACTAAATGGCATTTTAGTCAAAAGACTATGGCTGCGTCCGAAACCGCCTACTTCTCTACTATTTAGTAGGGGAAAAGCAGTAGGCGAGCGAATAAGTATGTCCGAAGCCTTAGTAGTCAAAAAAGAGTAGGCGAAAATTACCTGGGTGACGTACTAATTCTCGCGAGATTCGGACCTGCGTCTACTTAAAGTGCGTCCGAAACCGCCTACTTACCTACTATATAGTAGGGGAAAAGCAGTAGGCGAGCGAATAAGTATGTCAAAAACCAGTAATCATAAATGAGTAGTCGAGAAGTTCCCGGATGGCCTACTGCTTCCACCCAGATTCTGAAGTGTTCCTCGATAGATACTTTTCTATCCCAGGAGGCCACGGGAGAGGATACGTCATAATCGAACACTGAGGAGAAAATCGACGCGGATGCTTTCAAATGTGAGTATTGAAAACCAAAAACACGGTTCCTTGTGTTAAAGTCACATTTGTTGAACTACTGTAGAGTAAACTGCTTAATGTGTAAAGATGCTAGACAGTATAGTTGTGAATTTACTGTAAAAACACGATTTATTATGTATAGATAACAGGGGAACTCTAGGAAACACACATAACTTAATTCTCCAAATGTACACTTAACTAGACATAAGTTATCTATTTTATTTGTCCGTTAGTACTGTTAATAAAATAAGGAACATTTGTATTGGATAAAAAGTGAGTTAACACATCATCAACATGTAAATGTAGTATTGAGCACATAAACCTCAGAGTAACTTAAATCTTGTCTGATGTTACAGGGATAGACGAGCACACGTGTGTTTATCCGGTGGAGAGAGGCTGATGAGGGAATGATGCCATCAAAGGCTTTGAGTGAGTATACTACAGAAATGAATACAAAGTCTATTTAAATCTTAAGTTGTAGTTTATTTTAATTATTGTAATTTAAACAGAGTTATTACAGCACTTTTCTGATTCTTGATTTCTGTGCATTTGCTGCAGAGCTTTTGTGGTGAAGTAGGAGGACCTGCAAGGAAAGGTGACGGCGGCATTTGTGAACCAAAAAAAAAAAAAAAAAAGGGAAAACCTGAAACAAAAATATAAAGTAAGATCATTTTGTTGCTTCTAATACAGAAATCAAATGACACTGTGCTGTTAAAATGACTGCTTTTGTATTATGTTTGTGCATTTTTGTAGGATCTGAAATGTCCTCAGACTGGTGTGAGCATTGAGGATGGAGAGCCACAGCAGATCCTGGAAATGATGTAGTGGCATGGATGAGACCCTCCATCACTCCTCCTGCCCTTACTGCCTCATCTGACCCCAATGTTGCTGTGGTCTCTTCATCCTCAGTGAGCCCAGAGCCAGCGAGAGCATCTAGACAAGTGTAACGCTTCTCATCCAACAGCACATAAGTCACAGGCGGACACAGAGAACTGCGTTTCATGCGTTGTTTACTGTAACACAACAAGGAGAAACATATATCCTTTGGCGACAGTGGGCATTTACACTCATATGCATCACCTCTCAGCATCGATAAACTTCTCTGGTTGCTTTAAACAACTGAACGCGACGCAGCACACATCTGTCTCAATAGAACAGTTTTAACAGTCAAGATTCAAACAAATAAACATACCTGTAACACAACAAGGAGAAACATATATCCTTTGGCGACAGTGGGCATTTACACTCATATGCATCTAAAAGAGCAAAAGAAATGAAAGATTCACTTGCGTTTGATTCAAAAAGATGGTGTCAGCCATGCAACGCACATGGTGAGCAAATTGCATCTAAACTCTACAAAGTTCATCAAATATAATCACAGTCACTTAACATCTTGTTTCACAATATCACTGAACTTCAATCTTAATATTATTTGTGAAATTAACAAGTACTAAGCTGCAAAGAAATCTCATTTCATCGGAGCACATTTTACCTACCACCTCTCAGTATCGATAAACTTCTCTGCTGGGGGTGGGGGTGTGGTTTCACAAGTAAGACAAATGACCCACTAATTACTTAATGTCGCCACAAGGGGTCTCCAAACAATTAATAAATGAACAAAAACACAGTAATTTTGGTGAAAGTCATAACATTTTACAGTAACATTTTTAACCCTGTTACACAAAGACCAAAAGACATTGAGGATGTGATTTTGGTCAAGTTTGTTCTGCTGGTTTCTGTTCATACAATGGAGCTTCAAAAGCATCATCAAATAATGTCATGAAGCTTCTGGAAATCAGGCTCCATTGACTGATACTGTATGAACAGAAACTAGCAGGAAAAACTTGACAAATCACCTTTTGTGTTCAGAAAAAAAAGAAAGAAAAAAAAAATGAACACAGGGATTGAACAGCGTGAAGGCAAGTAAATAATGACTGAATTTATATGTTTGGGTGAACTAACCCTTTATGCCCCCAAATAGAAACTGTATGAAATGTATGTATGCATTTATATTATAGTAGTACCTTGAAAAAGTGAACTTTAAGAAATAAGCAGCTTTAATTAGCATTTGTGCCCGAGACACTAACAAAAAAGGATTTACAAAAATCAAATTTACATTTGTACATTTGGCAGATGCTTTTATCCAAAGTGACAGTGCTCTTATTACAGGGACGATCCCACTGGAGCAACCTGGAGTAAAGTGCCTCGCTCAAGGACACACTGGTGGAGACGGCTGCAGAGATTGAACCAGCAACCTTTTGCTTACCAGCTCAGTGGTTTAGCCCACTACACTACAAAAGTAATGAAGCTACAACAAAAATTAGCATGTAATTGAAAAAAATATTAAATGAAATATGGCAAGAAATGGAATGCTGACATGAATGAATTGTAAAATGTTTTAATCTGTTTATTTAGTCATGCTGATGGAGAGCAGGCACACGAATGTTTGCAGCAGACACAGCAGCAGCCAGATTGTCCTGCACATCTTCTCCCACTCTTGCTTCAAGGTTGTGGGGTTCAGGGGTCCATCATCATGGTCTTCCTCATCCTCTGGATCAATATTGTCCCCATTGAGAAGAGCAGCAGTGAGGGACATGATGGATGGCAAAGGCGAAGGTGTTCACGGTGGTCAGCCGCAGAATTGGCACAGCTGTGTTGAGATGGCAGTAGGACTGTAAATACGTGATTGTTAGATCAATAAATTCGAATAAAGCTTTGTTTCATGTGTTGTTGACTTGTATATGTATTTATTTATTGTGATGGTTACTTTTATTCATTCTTTTACTTTTTTTATTAATTATGATATTATTATCAGTAAATTTATATATTTTATTAATTCATGCATTGATTAATTGCTTGACTGTAAATTGAGATGTATTCACATCAGCTGTATTTGTCTAGTGTGTGTTCATGCATAGCTATGTCATATGACAAAACATTACATTTTGCTTGTTTTACTAAAGAAGTAAAATGAAAAGTAATCAAGTTTTGGTCAGCATTTATCAATATTATTGTGTATAAGTGTTGGGGTGTGCTAGCAAAGCAATTCATTCTGGGGTAATCTTAATTTTAAGTAGTTTATACTTACATTTTTTGAGTATAAAATCAGTCTCCTCCAAAGGCAGATCTCGCGCGGCTGCCTGAGGTCTTCTTTGTGCAGACATTGCTAACACTGAGGAAAACCGCACTAGATAGGGTTATGGAGTTACTGGTGCTGTGAGGTGTTAGTGCACCTGTTGCTCATATCTTTATTTTTATTGCAGGACCTATAATTACATACAAGATCAGGGAAAATACCATGGTTGTATCTTAAACAATGAACAATAATAATGACCAAAAAAACAACAACATAAATATGTGTTTGTATATATCATAGTTTGAGATTATATACACAGACATAAAGCATGATGACGAGGTTAAATATTTTGAATACATCATAATGCATAAAAGTATTTATTTAATTTATTTATTTGTTTATTATTTATAAGCCTGAGGGATGAAACTAGAGCTAATTCAACAAGAAAAAGAGAAAAACAAAGGAGATTTATGCCACTTTTGCTTGTGGATGAACATTTTTGCATATAAAATAAAGAAATTAACAACATATTTGCGTGAATTTGGGTTTTCGTAACAAAAAATAAACTCACATTAGTAGTTAAAAATATAAGAACTTTAAATTAACCCAAAATATATTAGTTGTACAACAATTACAAAATTACTGGGCAGCTGTTTCTTCAACAAGACCACAAAATAAGCAAGTTTAATCAATATCAAGATATTTACAGATAGATGAATTAAACCTGTCACTCATATCTCTTAAGTTGTTGCGCTTGTGATAATGTCGTAGGTCACATGATAACGTCAACATGGCGGATTATGTCCGGATCGCATTCATACTCAACGAGATTTGGCTAAGTACCTGCTCTTTTAGCGTTCGTTAAGTAAGTACTTAATTGAAATTAATTACCTACTCATTGAGTAGGTGGTTTCGGACGCAGCCTATGACTAAAACTAAATCAAAATTTGCTGTCAAAATTAACACTGCTCACTGCTACCTGCGAGGTGTGTGCACCCTCCCATCCTTCCTCTGGCTCATCCACGATCTCCTGCACCTGTAAGAACAGAGCCATTCCTATTAACTTCCTCATCATCACAGTTAAAGTTTCCCTGAACTGCCAACTTACCTGCAATCATCATTTCATCATTCATGCTGTCAATAAACTCCTCTGTTAACCGCATTCCTCTTGTCTGAGTGTACTTCCGTAACAATGTATGTACATGTTTGTATTTTTGAGAGAATAACGTTTATGCGTGGGTTTTGAAAAAACAAAATGTTTTGGGCATAACATGCAATAAACCAATCAGAGTCTCATCTCCCATTCCCTTTAAAGGCCAGTTGCGCTCGCGCCATGGCGAATTCGCTATGTACATGGTGGAATTTGCAAGCGGAAAAACTGAAAGTTTCTCTAGCGAGGAGACATGGATCTACGGGACAAGCTGGATTCCACCAAAGCATTTTTATCTTTATGCACACAATAATAATCTTTTACATTGTGATCCTTTTATCTTTAATATTTGGCATGTTTGTGTGCTGCTGCGCGTCCCTTTGTGTGTAATGAGCAAAGTGTACGTGCGCCTATAGGCGCATATTACTAATGTGCTCATTAAATAACAAAAAAATGTTACGCCATTGACTTTAGACCAGGTTTCAGTTGGTCAATAGCGCAGTCTATTTCAGTTGCCTCAAAATAGCAACACACCGACAATGTGCCTGAATACGCCTCGTTTTCATACCAGCACGCCCATGGGCGCACAAATGGGCGCAAATGTATTTGCTATTTAAACAACGTGGCGCAGGACGTGAAAATGATAACTGCGTCGGGCTGAAACTAGCGAAAGACACTTGCGATGCGCCTGGCACCACATTGCACCGGGTGTATGATAGGGCCCTTAGTGTTTAGAAAGACAGTATGTGTGGAGGCGTGAATAATCCTGAATAAGTGATCATCACTTACCTGGCTTTCCAAGGTGTTTGGTGTTTCTATGCACTGGAGAAAACAAACAAAAAAAAAAAAATAAAAAAAATCCTACTTCCAGTCAGTGATCTCACCATCATATTCATTCAGAATGTCCAGTGTGGGCCAATATCTGGTCATTATGATTCTCAAATCTGTGAGATAAAAGAAAAAACCATCTGTGAGCATGCTGATAACAGGATCATATCAACTATTGTATTAACATTAATATAATGTCCAGTCTTAACAGAAAACATGATTTTTGTGATCTCATGCATGCACGTATTATTGCACATCACGTAAAGAAAATTTTGTATAGGCCTATTATATTTGAAATTATATACAGTACCGGTCAAAAGATTGGACACATTACACAGCAAAAATTTGTCACCATGGGTGTTAAAATGATCACTTTCCAGGTGAACATGCAGGTCCATCTTTGCTAGTGTTAAAACAACACTGACGAAAGTGTTTATTATACAAACACTGTGTTAGTGTTTCATTTTAATAACTCAAGGTGTTGAGAAATTATTACTGGTAAGTATACAAAATTCCTCTTCCACCCCATGTGTGCACCACAGTCCCTCACAGCGAGTTAGTGCCAGAACTTATCCAGCCCCTTGCCACGCGGGCCGAGGCCTGGCAGGCCATCCCCGGAGTGTCAACTTGGGTGCTGAACATAATAAAATGAGGTTATGTACTCCAATTCGCTCAACGGGCCCCGTTATTCAACGGCGTGGCCCAGACCTCTGTGGAAAGCAAGGACGTGCACGTCCTGCGTTCCGAGGTGAACACCATGCTGGCAAAAGGAGCCATGTAAGTGGTTCCCCCAACACTGAGCGAGTCAGGCTTCTACAGCAGGTACTTCCTTGTTCCCAAAAAGGATGGCGATCTCAGACCCATCCTCGATCTCAGACATCTGAACAGGGCCCTGATAAAGCGCTCATTCAGAATGATCACTTTGAAACAGATCTTCCAGCAAGTACGCCCGGGAGACTGGTTCATTATCCTGGATCTGAAAGACGCTTATTTTCACATCCAGATAGCCCCCCATCACAGGCGATTCTTGAGATTCGCCTTCGAAGGGGTGGTATATCAATACACGGTCCTTCCATTCGGGCTATCTCTGGCTCCCCGCACTTTTACGAAGTGCATGGATGCGGCTGTCTCCCCTCTGAGACAGATGGATGTGCGCATTCTGAACTACCTCGACGACTGGCTCGTGCTGGCCCAGTTGGAGGCGGAGCTAATATCTCACAGTTCCATCATCCTCAACCACTTGGAGTGCTTGGGGCTCAGGGTCAATTTTCCAAAGAGCTCGTTATCTCCCAGCCAACATGTCTCGTTCCTGGGGATAATTTTAGACTCGACCCACATGAGGGCCGTGGTCACTCCAGAGCAATCTCTGGCCATTCAGCAGCTCGCGAAAACCTTTACGCCCGGGGCTTCTCTGCCACTCAGAGCGTTTCAGAAGATGCTAGGTCTAATGAGTTCGGCATCTCCGGCTCTGCAGCTGAGCTTTCTTCATATGCACCCTCTGCAGTTCTGGCTGAAACCACGGGTCCCGCCCCAAGCCTGGCAACATGGTCGTTGCTCGCTCAAGGTGAACCAGGCATGCATCGCAACCCTGGCCCCTTGGACAAATCCCTGCTAGTTCGAGCAGGGCGTGGCAATTGGGCCGATAGACAAGAGGAAGGTCGTCTTCACAGATGCCTCCAAGATGGGTTGGGGAGCTCTGTGCGACAGCCGTCCAGCCTTTGGCGCTTGGAACGGCCCGGAAAGCAAGCTACATATCAACCGTCTGGAAATGATGGCGGTATATCGAGCTATCCAGGCCTTCCTTCCTATCCTTCATAAATCACCAGGGCGGGCTCTCTTCAAAGCCCCTCTTCACTCTAGCGAAAACCATCCTAGAGTGGGCCCAGTGCAACCTGCTCTCGTTGAGGGCAGCACATATACAGGGCATACTGAACACAGGGGCAGACATGTTGTCCCGGAGCATCCTTCCCTCAGAGGAATGGTCACTCCACCCCCGCACAGTTCAGAAAATTTGGGATGTCTTCAGGAGGGCAGAGGTCGACCTCTTCGCCTCAGAAGACAATCATCACTGCCCAATATATTTCTCGAAAGCCAGGGACGCGCTGGCCCCCGACTGGCCCAGCCTCCTCCTTTATGCTTTTCCCCCGGTCACGCTGATTCCCGAAGTAATCAGACGAATCAGGGAGGGTGTGCACAAAGTCCTCCTGGTGGCTCTTCTGTGGAAGACCCAACCACGGTTCTAGGAGCTATCTCAGCTATCGCCTATGGAGCCATGGCCAATTCCTCTGAGACAGGACCTCCTCTCTCAAGCGAGAGGGACGATATGGCACCCCAGACCCGAGCTGTGGGACCTTCATGTGTGGTTTCTCAATGGGAGCCTGCAAGCCTCCCAGAGAATGTCTTAAACACTATCTCACAAGCTAGACCTCCGTCTACAAGACGTCTCTACTCTCTTAAATGGGCCGTCTTTGCCACCTGGTGTAGCCCGGGGCGAGGACCCATTGACTTGTGACATATCCCAGATATTGTCTTTCCTTCAAGACTTAATGGATAGAGACCGTACTCACTCTACCTTTAAGGTCTATGTCGCAGCTATAGCAGCCTCTCACGCTCCTATAGCGGGGCAGTCAATAGGGAGAAACGACCTTGTTGTTCACTTCCTGAAGGGATCCAGGAGGTTGAATCCCCCTCGTCCCCTCACGGTTCCTACCTGGGACCTTTCTGTGGTTCTTAGAGGCCTTAAAGGTCCTCCTTTTGAACCAATCCAGACTGCCGACTTACGGCCCCTGTCGCTGAAAACTGCCCTACTGCTAGCTTTAGCATCGGTTAAGCGTGTGGGAGATTTACAGGCGCTCTCTGTGAGCCCCTCGTGTCTTGAATTCGGGCCTAATGACTCCAAAGTCGTCCTGAAATCTAGACATGGATACGTCCCGAAACTCCTATCTACCCCCTTTAGGGCGCAGATGGTCGTTCTCTCTGCTCTTCCTCCTTCTCAGGATGAACAGGAGTTGAACCTACTCTGTCCTGTCAGGGCCCTGAGGACTTACATTGACCGTTCCACCTCTTTTCATCAGGCGGAACAGCTTTCTTGTCTGCTTCAGTGGCCGCACAAAAGGTCTTCCGGTCATGAAGCCCAGGCTTTCCAGATGGATAGTCGATGCTATAGCACTCGCTTATTCCTCCTTAGGCTTTCAAAGTCCTTAAGGTGTAAAAGCGCATTCCACGAGAGGTATGGCCTCCTCGTGGGCGTGGTCCTGTGGCGTTTCCATCGCCGACATCTGTGCGGCGGCCGGCTGGGCCTCACCATCCACATTTGTCAGGTTTTATAATCTAGATGTCCCTGCGCTTCAGACGCAGGTCCTTTCTGCATAAGCCTCAGTGCTGTGACCAGCTTATGATTTTCCATTATGACCCAGACCACGTCCGGGTGTAACTATATTCTGTGCCCTCTATATGCACCCTAGACCCCACTGGTGCCTTGGTTTATGGGCTTGGGAGGATGACTACAGTGTTTCAGTCCCCGTTGTCTGGGCCATCCTGTCCTATGGGTATCTGTCGCGAGCCCTTTTTCAAGTGCTCTGCCCCGATGCTCGGTCGTCCCCCTGCGTAGCACGGTGTGATTGAACTGTCCCATATGCGTTTTGTCTTATGTATAATAAGACGAACGACGCAGTACTTGTGTAGTATCGCAAGGGAACGTACTCGATTACTAATGCAACCTTGGTTCCCTTAGATACGGAACGAGTACTGCGTACTTTGTCATGCTACTCGCGGGACGCCTCATGCTGTCGCTTCAGTCGAATTAAATCGATTTGCCATGGTGAGACGGCCGCTTATATAGCCCGATACCCCGCCCCTTTTGGCGGGCTCGAGCGGGCTCGCTCACCATTGGCTCACGCGGCTGTGCTGCGCCGTCATTGGTTCGTTTACTTTAATTCCACGAACCAATGGCTGTGCAGTTACACTGCATGATTGAATAAAGGCTTCAGAATCGGAGAAAAAAGGAGTTTTCCCCATATGCATCTTGTCTTATGTATGATAAGACGAACGACGCAGTACTCGTTCCGTATCTAAGGGAACCAAGGTTACTGTAATTGGTAATTGGTGCATTTCTTCGGCGAAATACAGGTTTGTGTACGTTTTATTTTATCCAAAAAATCATTGTTGTGCTGTAAATCATTTTATTTTATGCAAAGCAACATACAGGTACGCGATGTCAGTCACCTAACGAGTATCGCATCGGTCTTTTTGCATGATGGAAACGCCTGATCCCTTGCATAAAACACATGATTTTATTTCTAAAGATACTAAATCTAATTACTTAAGATGTTAAAATATGTCCTCAGAGCTGTGCACTGTTTGTTTATGGGCAGGTTATGGAGTCAGTCACAGCATCTTTCGGCAATGAGTGAAACAGGGTAGCGGTCTGAAGTTAGCAGTTTCCCCGCCGAACACGAGCCCAATTCGCGCACGAGATCCAGCACCACTACCCTATGGAAACGGGATAACAGAGCCCAGTTGATAACACTTGGATTGCTTTTAAATGTTTTAACTTTTGATTCTAAAATGTTTGTTTAACGAGTTTAAATGTAAGTATTGTATACATGTTAAATGGGAATAAAATATACTGTATTAAGAAATGTTCTCATCTGAAATAAAAGAAGATATCATGTAAACTAGTGGTTGTGTTATGTATTTTACAAAGGTTTTTAGATTATTACGTTAATAGTGTTTTTTTCGTTTTTTTTTTCGTTTTTTTTTTTTCTTTTCTTTTCCCCAGAGTGTAAGTTTGATTTGAGTCAGAATTATGTGGTAATTATTTATTAATTACTAATGGGTTCCTTAAATCTTCACTTTAGAATACAGTTTCAGGTTCTAAGTAATTACTGCAGAATTATCTAATAATTCTTTATGAATTGCTAATGGGTTCCCTGCATTTTCACTTTAGAATACTGTTTCAGGTTCTAAGTAATTACTGCAGAATTATTTGATAATTCTTTATTAATTACTAATCGGTTCCCTGTATTTTCACTAATTACTAATCGGTTCCCTGTATTTTCACTTTCCCTCAGTCATTGCCTTACATACTGGAATTTACTCAATGGTAATGTGATATGCTGAGGAAAACAGACACACTTACAGTACTGTATATGAAATATAAAAACTAATCTGGGGTAAGTTGGCTATGGCAAGGCATTTAGAGTGGGGACTGGGTTCCTTTCCGAAGTTGATTTCTTACAGAACACACTCACAAAACAATTATTTAACACACAGGCAAAAACCTCTATAAAACTTATTGTTTTTATTAATATTGCATTTTCATAATACTACTACTGATAATAAGAAAATAAAGTAAATAAGAAAGGGTCACAACTCAATGTAATTGTGTTTGACTGTTCATTAGTAGTTACTTCATAGTTATTTTTCTTGAACCTTAATTAGTAGATAATTAATAGTAGTTCTTCAGGAGGTATGACAGAATTCATTAGTTACTGATTAGCTAACTGTTACTTAACAAAATCATAAAATTCTATTACATACTGATTAGTTAACACATCTTCCTTAGTAGTTAACAGTAGTGACTTAAGTGTTAATGAAGAATTACCTATTAGTTCTTCAGTAATTCCTTATTAGTTATGCAGTAAGTAAGAAATAGTATTCTAAAGTGTTACCCCTCAGTTTTATGAAGCAACAAGAGTGCTCTGTTTGCACAAAAAACAAATATAAATAAATAAATTCTCAATTCATCAACAACATGCATGAGTTGTAATGTTCTCATGAACGAATGTTATTAATATTTTATAAAGTGGTAAATGTTTTTTTTTTGTTTGTTTGTTTGTTTTTTGCAAACAGCACTTGCATAGTTTAATAAAATTGATGTTAAACTACTGGAGTCACATGGAGTACTTTAATGATTTACCTTTATACCTTTCTGGGGCTTGAAAGTGGCAGTTGTGTGGACTGTCAATGAAGGGACAGGAAGCTCTCAGATTTCATCAAAAATATCTTCATTTGTGTTCTGAAGATGAAAGAAAGACTTACATGTTTGGAACGACATGAGGGTGAGTAATTAATAACAGAATTTCCATTTTTGAGTGAGCTAACTCTTTAAGAATAAATTAAGACATACACCTTAAGAAATCTCCCAAAATAGTCAGCTGCCTGAAGGAGGACAATCTTTGTTCCCTTCTTGTGGCTTTGTGATGTTGGGGGCAGGTGATGGGCAGAGATTTCCCAATCTATTGGTCTAAAATTAAACAGCAAGAAAACATCTACCTGTCAAATCATGAAAACAACTGGTTTGTCAACTCATTTTATTTAAGTGAAAAAGAGAGAGAAAAAAAATTAAAAATGGACTTTTGTAAAATAATTTGACTGGACGAATTCAAGCACAGAATATGAAGCACAGAAACTCTATTTATGAGAAATAGCCAACAAAGCTATGATTATTTTTGTTTGTGCCCATGATTCTTTCATATGTTATCTGTTAAATCTTAATATCACCAGTTTCTACCCAGATAGCATGTAGTAATCGGCCCTAGCTCGGCTGCCCCGCGGCGCCTGCGGCACGGACTCGGCATCGGCGTGTGTTAACCGGGCCGATTGTGATTATTTACCAAGAGATATTAATGTTTAGGGTCATTTCGACAAAACAGTTCTAGTAAGCATCGACGCACATTTACAATTTTAGTATTTTACGCTTATAAAGACTGCAGCAAATGCGGCTTTCTTGCCTTGCCTGAAAACTTTAAACGAACGAAATCTTTTTCATCTTTGATCTAAGAATTGATATGTGGATCTCGATTGTTTACGCTGCACTTAACTTTGACGAGCAACACTCCGATCTGCAAACAAAGAGCTGAGAAAGAGGATGATGACAGTCCTGCATACACAAGGAGAAAGAGCAGGTTTGTTTGTTTGTTTGTTTTTAGTTTCCATGCTCATAAATTTTTATGAATGCAATTTTAATAAGCAAAAGTTGTTTTTATTCCATATTTCTTCAATAAGGTAAGTGAAGAGAATTTGTTTATACTGTCATAGAAGATCGTTGTTTTCAAATAACTAACATTAAATACATAAGCTAGTTACATAAGCTAGTTTCACTGATTTTTTATGAGAATGTACTGCAATCCAATATGCATTAGTTTGTTTGAGATCATCTGCAATATTTCTGTCCTGCTTCAGTTGTTAAATGTAAGCAGATTTCACATTTACAGATGCTCATCACTGCTAAAACATGGAATACAACATAAACACACAATCACAGCTTATCACTTTTGTTGCTATTAGTTGCTTCTTCACTCAGCAGTGAATGATTATTTCTCATAACATGCCATAAATTGCTTTTAATATTTCTATGTTTTGTAGTAATCAAGAGAAGTGTTATCATCGCTGAAGACAAGGATTTTAATCCTCAGACACCGAGCAGTGCAAGCCATGGACATCATCTTTATTTTACTTCTCTGACTGAACTAGACGCTTTACACACGCTAGCTTAGCAGACTTAGAGGAATATTAACGTAACTGCTTGGAGAAGTTGGAGAGGGCTGTGGCTGACTGTTTGCTGAGGAGAGATGCAAAGTGGGAAAATCAAATGAAGAAGCTATGACTAACTAGTACCCCTTCTCTCTCCAGATTACACTCTTATACTCCAGCTAACTCTATTTCCTCTGTTCACGCTCCCATAACCCCAGTGCCAGCCCCTAGAGTTAAAGTACCACTACCAAAATCTGCCAATGCAACATATGATGTTTCCCCTGTGTCTACACCACTAACCAATGTGCTTAATCCTCCGAGTACATCGTCTTTCTGCACTCAGCCCCCAATTCGGTTTCCTACCTTTGGTGACTCCTGCGAGACTCCGGATGTGCTCAACTTCATCGAACAATGTGAAAACTACTTGGACATCAGGCCCCTTCCCAGTGGGGAGCTCTACGGAACCCTGAGCACGGTGCTGAAAGGGCCTGCTCTCAGCTGGTGGAAGGCAGAAAAGAGTAACAGATTGGCAATCTTTCAAAAAGGCATTTATGGCTGCTTTTCTTCCAGATGATTAGCTCACAGAGGTGGAAGATAAGCTGAGGTCTTTGGTCCAGCAGCCGCGTCAATGCCTGAGAGATTTTGTCTATGATTACCGGGCCCTCTGCCTCAAATGGAAGCCTGATATGTCGGAGGACAAGATGGTGAGCCGCATCCTCAACAACATTAACCCAAGGGTCGCGAGCTGTTTGAGGGGGATGGTGACGACAGTGGAACAGCTGGTGAATGTTGGATCTATGGTGGAGAAAGACTGTTTGGGGGCGAAAGATTATTGGCAGAAAGTTGGTGGTCAAAACAGCAAAGAAAATGCCAATAAAAAATCAGATGGACGCAGTACCTCCAAAAACCTGGCTGGATTATCTCTCACAACCTCACTCACTGACATCACTCCTCTTGGTACCTGTAACGGTAAAAGGCAAAGAAGTTAAGGCTGTATTGGACACAGGTAGCACCTACACCCTCATGCAGGAAAACCTGTGGAGACAGCTGGGTGATGCCGCTTCATCATTCACTCCAAACTCCCCACAAAGATTCATCATGGCTGATGGGAAGGTTCACCAGGCTATTAACCAAAGCTCAGTCAGCTACAAGTGGCACGATAAAGTCTGCAGTGTGGACACTTATATAATGAAGGAAGCCCACCTCACATTTCCCCTAGTTGCTGGCTTGGACTTCTTGAGAGCCGCTGGAGCCCTTCTGGATGTGGGCGAAGGAAGATATGGCCTAAAAACTATACATACTACCCTTTCTTAACATCTTCCATTACTCCGGGGCTGACAACAAGATTGACTGGTGAAAACGCTCTCCACCCTGTTGCTGTGACTCTACTGCGCCTTACCTCCAACCTGGCAACCACCACTCACTATCCTGAACCTGGAGGTTGTTCCATGCTGGGACTCTGACAATCAGGAGGAGTTACGGAAGCTGATGGCTACCTGGCCGCGCACCACCTCAAACGTCCTGGGGAAGACATCGGTATAACAACATAAATTCATCTTGTCAGATGAAGTGCCAATAAAGTCCAGAGCATACAGAGTCTCACCCTTCAAGAGAAAGATCACTGAAGATCAAGTAGATCAGATGCTCAGAGACCACAACATTGAACCCTCCTTTTCTCCGTGGTCATCACCGGTGGTGCTAGTCCCCAAACCTGATGGCAGTTACAGGTTTTGTGTGGACTATAGAAGGCTGAATAGCAAGACCATACCTGATGCTTACCCAGTGCCGTTAATACATGACATCTTGGAATCCATGGATGGCGCCACCTGGTTCAGCAGATTAAACTTACAGTCAGGATACTGGCAGGTGGAAATGGAGGAAAGTAGCAAGGAGAAGACTGCTTTCATCACTACTAAGGGGCTATACCAATTCTGCTAAGTGCCGTATGGGCTCAGGAATGCCGCTGCTACATTTCAGAGGCTGATGGAAAAAGTACTGGCAGAGTTAAGGGGAGAAATTCGCTTCGTAGACGATCTCATCATCTATTCACGATTGTTAGATGAACACGTACAACATCTGAACACCATACTACAAAGACTCACCCAGGCAAATCTTACTCTTAATATGAAAAAGTGTCACTTCTTCAAACAGCAGCTGAATTTCCTTGGACACATCGTCTCAGTAAGAGGAGCTGAGGTTGACCCAGAGAAAACTCAGGCTGTTACCCAGTATCCACCTCCCAAAGACCTTAAAGCCCTCCAACGCTTCCTGGGATTGGCAGGATGGTACCATAAATTTATACCCCATTTTGCAGATTTCGCACCCTTAAACCACCTGAAAAAGAAGGGAGTGAAATGGGAGTGGACCCCTGAGTGCCAGGTCAGCTTTGATACTGTCAAACAGGCATTACAAAACCCACCTGTGTTAATGCAACCTGACCTCAGCCAAAATTTTCAGGTGCATACTGACGCCAGTGAGGTGGGGTCGGGAGCTATTCTGACGCAGCAAACACCTGAGGGGGAAAGGGTGATCGCATATGGTTCAAGAACCTTACGTGGAGCTGAGCTGAACTACTCAACTTCTGAAAAAGAGTGTCTGGCTGTAGTCTGGGCGGCCGAAAAATGGAGACATTACCTTGAAGGGAGGCCATTAGACATCTACAATGACCATGCAGCTCTGGCTTGGGCCTTCAAGAGCCCCAAAACCTCCTCTCATCTGACCCTCTGGACTCTTAGGCTGCAACAATTCCACTTCCAGGTCCATCACAGGAAGGGCTGCCTCAACCTAGGGCCAGACGCATTATCTCGTGCCTGTGAGCCAGACCATGTACACTGCTTAGCCATAACAACATCTAGACATTCATCAGACATTCCAAATACACTCGATGAAATATCTCAAGCCCAAAAGAATGACGCTACCATATCTCATCTGCAATCAGATCAAAAAATCAGGAAAGTCCAAGGCAAGTCCAGCGCATTGCCTTCAAAGACCACCAGGGGGTATTGTATCACCGAGTACCTGTAATGAATAATGGAGACACATTTCAACTGGTCGTACCTCAGGCATTAATACCTGCTTTCCTCCATTACTTTCATGATAACCCTCTGGGGGGACATCTTGGCCGGTTAAAACCCTGCTGAGGCTTTTGGAAGTTGCATGGTGGCCAAGTGTCAGTTAAGACATCTGGCAATACGTCAAGGGCTGCGACACCTGTCAAAAATACAAGCATGATAACACAAAACCTAGTGGCTTTCTACAAAACACACAGGTGAAGGAACCAGGGCACACCTTGGAAATGGATTTGATGGGTAAAAAACAAAACTCTTACCTATGATAGTTGATTACTACACAAAGTGGGTGGAAATGTTTTCTCTCAGAGATGGCAAGACACAGAAAATTGTCAGAATTCTCAAGGATGAGATCTTCACCTGCTGGGGGTACCAAATACATCATAACAGACCATGGAGCACAATTTACATCCAATGTTCTGGCCGAGCTGTGCAAGACCTGGGGCACCATCCAAAAACTTACTACCAGTTATCATCCACAAACAAACCTGACAGAAAGAATAAACCGAACAAAAACTATGATTGCGTCATATGTGGGACAAAACCATCAAACATGGGACCAGTGGTTATCTGAATTTCGTTTTGCCATTAATACAGCTTACCAGGAGACCACTGGCAAAACTCCAGCTGAGTTGATGCTGGGCAGGCAGCTTCACGGTCCATTGGAGAGATTAATCTTCAGACCACCTGCACCAGATCAAGCCTCATATCATCTTCTGGAGAGAAAGAACATCATGGCAGAGGAGGTAAAGTCTAGAATGAAGGTGCAACAAGCCAGACAAATTAGATACTACAATACCCGAAGGAAAGATGCGCAGGGATTCTGCTCATGCTCCGTCGTCATGTGACGTTACGTCATCCTCGCGGGACGTTTACAAAGTTTTTTTCTATATAAGGAACCGCCATGCCGGCGTTTCACAGCGCGCGTTTTCATTCATAAATATAAACTGTTTCTTTCATCTGCTTCGCATCCTGACTGTTTTTTGGAGAGTGGATTTTTCACCATCTCTTTGTGGAGTATATTGTCTTTTTTTCAAGGATTACTCGCCCCAAAGGACTTTAAACAGTTGGACTGCACCTGAAGGATACTGCTCTCGGACTTGCTATTTTTCCGGTGAGACTGATCCTATCTATAACCTTTTTATGCACTGGACTCAAAAGACTTTTCACACACACACACACATACATTTTTCGCTTGGGATTTCTTAACGTTGTTTTTGTGTGTACATGGATTGAATTGTAAATACACTTGGGTTTATTGATAAACATTTGTCTCCTGTTTGTTATTTTTTTTTTTTTTTGTACTGCTTAAGTGGCACAGACGTTCCCCTTATTTAGTGTATCCTCCTGGCATATTAACTGGAGTGTTACAATGTTCCTCTATATGTGAGCTGTATCTGGATCAAATTTTGTGGTGATCACATGAAGAAATCAAAAGTTACAGCATTTGGAACAAAGGTAGGCATTTTTATTTTATTTTTTTGTTTTCTGAGTGACATGCACAAAAATAATGACTCATAACTTCAAACCTCTAACAAGGAGAGTCAAAAGGTTGGTATTGTTTGAAAGGAAACTTTTTACATTTTTAAATAATAAAAAAAAATAATAATAAATTTGGACATTCTCATGCTGAGAAACTGCTGATAAATACAAAAAATACAAGTTTGCTCAAGGGAAATTTTACATATATTTCATATTTGACATGCAATAACTCAGAGAGGAAATGAGGTAGGAGGACAATTTTTGGGGGGATGTTCCTCTATATGTGAGCTGTATCTGGAAATTTGTTGGGGATCCCATAAAGAAATCAAAAGTTACAGCATTTAGAACCAAGGTAGCCTTTTTGTTTATCTATAGGCGCCCCCTGATGGGCATTTTTCAAAATCGTTATTTCACGTGGAGTAACTCGTGATCGACTTATTGGATTATTTTGATCTTGAACTCATTTCAATTGGGAGAATCCACTGAAAGTAATGGTGTGCCATTTTCTATAATCTATGCATGTTTCATGTTATAAGCAGAAATGCCAAGTGATAGCTAAATTTTAGTTTTAGTTAGCATCTGTGCGCCTGTGGGGTTTTATGTGTCGTAATTGCGTGATCAATATCTTGTAATTAGCTTATTGGATTATGCTGATGTTGGAACATTTTAATCGTGAGAATCTGCTGTAAATAATGATGTCCAATTTTCCACAATTGGAGCATGTTTCTTGAAGTTACAAGCCAAACCGTAACATAAATGATGCATCAGTTTATCATTTACATATGGGTCTTGCTGGGCTTCACATACAAAAACTCGTTCAAGTTTAGTCAAAGCCCAAAATAATTATACTCGTTGTATTCTACTCCATGAGACATTTCAAATGACATATAACACATGATTATCTGAGCTGTATGATGCTTTTGACACATTGGAGTACATGGTACAAAAATATTTTTCATAAATTATGATTTTTTTTCAAAATTATTTTTCAGCAAATAACTCAGCAATTATACATTAATTGTAAAGTTCAGACTCTAAGCTTTCAAATGACACCTATTTTGTGATGATCTAGGCAGGAGTTTTGAAAAATATGATTATTAATTTTTTTATAGCTAGGTGGCGCCCGTGGGCGGTTTTAGAGTGATAACTCAGCACTCATTAAGAGTTGAACAAAATGGTTGGATGCATTAAAAAGCTGAGTTTCTAAGCTTTAAAATTTTCCTATTTTGTGTTATTCCTGTCAGTGGGTGCTTAGTAATTTGATTATGAATTTTTTCACGGGGGGTGGTGTCACTTTGGGCTTAAGGGGTTAATATGTTTCTAACACATTTTATTTCAGCATTTATTACGTATTTCAGTCTATTTCACTCATATCACTATAGCAATATAATTTGGGAAAAGCCAATATGGCATTACTGTGTAGTAAACGAATGCAGTAAACATTCACACAGAGACACACAGAACATGCAGGATTCATATTTAAATAGTCTTTTTGCGGTTTAATATTCACAGACACTATATCGCAATTAGAATAAAGAACTTAAGAATGAAAAAAAAAAAAAACCTTACCATTCACAATCATTGGCTTGATCAAGTTGATCCTCGAAATGAAATTGAAAGTCGCGCTCTTCCAGAATTATTCTCAAAACGATATACATGAATCTGACTAAGCTTGATGCGTTTTTTTTTTTTTTTTCAAGTTGATGCGGGCGATGTTTGCTCTGTTGCATGTGATTCTCCTCAGAATTTGCCTTTGAATGCTGCGCGTTCTCCGTGGGCGTGGCCACATTAGCAGATAATGAGGTGACTTATGAACGACTGACATGTCTCTCTTTTGAAACAGATTATATAAACAGAAAATATTTGTTATCGATTTGACTTACATTATTTAAAATCTGACATTTCAACATTTCTTTAGACATACAGTGCATCCGGAAAGTATTCACAGCGCTTCACTTTTTCCACATTTTGTTATGTTACAGCCTTATTCCAAAAGGGATTAACCCTCTGGAGTCTGAGGCTGATTTGGGGCCCTGGAGAAGTTTTGACATGCCCTGACATTTGTGCTTTTTTCAGTTGTTCATAAACATATTAATGGAAAAGGTGTCATTACACTGTATTCACCACGAACTAGGCTACCATAATATGTGAGCAACATGTATGTACATGTTTGTATTTTTGAAGCAATAACGTTTATGCATGGTTATTAAAAAAAACAAAAAACTTAAGTCACTGAAATAAGGCCAAAAAACAAATATTAAATATGTATTCACAAGACTTGGAGGTTGTAGACTAGAATTTTTGCTTCAAAATAATGTAAATATTATTCTGCCTACTCGTTCATATAAAACAATATAGAGATTTAAATTTTGTAAGACACTTTTTGTCAAGAAGACACTTTTTGTACTTTTTGTCACAGTATGCATGGAGGTGTGAATGTTCATGAATAATGCTGTGATTCACACCTGAGAAGACAAAGACCTGCATAATGACCCGCATAATGAGCCCTTTCAGTCAGGTAGGCTATGTGAAAAAACCCTCTGTCAGCTGTATTAACGTTAATATAATGTCCACTCTTGACAGAAAAAAAAAAAATGATTTTTGTGATCTCATGCATGCACGTATAATTGCACATCATGAAGAAAAATTTGTATAGGCCTATTATAGTTTAAATTACAGTACCAGTCAAAAGATTGGATGCATTACTATTATAATGTTTTTAAAAGAAGTCTCATTCTCATCATGCTGTATATCAAAAATACAGAAAAATCAGCAATACTGTGAAATATTATTACAATTTAAAATAATGGTTTTCTATTTTAATATACTTTAAAATATAATGTATTTCTGTGATGCAAAGCGTCTGAACATTCATGCACATTTGGAGAAATATTGATGGATTCTCATCCATTCTTTATGTCAATTTTCTATACAGAGGAGTAATATTTATTCAGTATTTATTGTCATAACTATGAGCGCTGGATACTGTGTTTTCAATTCATACTTGCAGCCGGAGGGCGCTCTGTGCACATTTAGTCCACAAATGACTCGTAAAGAAAAACAGGCATACCATGTGACATTCCAGGAACTAACAGAGGCTTCCAGAGATTGCTAACTATGGCTATAACATGCAGAAAGACACTTTTGAAAATAATAAATACACGGTTGCGACGATGTATACATGTATTGCCTCAGAATTTGCGTCTGAATAGAGCACTCGCTCCGTGGGCGTGGCCGAATTAGTGGATAATGAGCTGACTCACGGACGTCTGACATGTCTCTCTTTTCATACAGATTACATTAACAGAGAATTTTTGTTTTCGATTTGACTTACACGATTTAAAACCTGACATTTCAACATTTCTTTAGACATAAGTCTCATTTTTGTGTCATTAGTATTCACTAAGTTACACTTCATTTTCTGAGAACTATCAGATTGGACTTCGTTCAGAGGGAGACGACAGATCATGCATCATGTTAGTTTTCTTTATTTTGCAAAAAGCACAACATTTTGTTTTTATTCTGAGTGTACACAAATAAAAGAAGACATTCTATAGTTTCAATTGATATATTACTTCTGTCTCTATGACAAAAAATGACAGAGTATTTTAAGTCTGTTTTGCTGCAATGTGAAAAAAATCCTGCAAAACGAGCCGACGCGTTTCCCGACTCCAGAGGGTTAAATTCATTATTTTCCTCAAAATTCTACATATAATACCCATAATGACAATGTAAAAGAAGTTTATTTGAAATCTTTGCAAATTTATAAAAAATAATATAAGTACATAAGTATTAACAGCCTTTGCTCAATACTTTGTTGAAGCACCTTTGGCACCAATTGCAGCCTCAATTCTTTTTGAGTATGATGATACAAGCTTGGCACACCTATTTTTGGGCAGTTTCTCCTATTCTTCTTTGCAGGACCTCTCAAGCTCCATCAGGTTGGATGGGGAGCGTCGGTGCACAATCATTTTCAGATCTCTCCAGAGATGTTCAAGAAGGTTCAAGTCTGGGCTCTGGCTGGGCCACTCAAGGACATTCACAGAATTGTCCCGTAGCCACTCCTTTGTTATCTTGGCTGTGTGCTTAGGGTCATTGTCCTGTTGGAAGATGAAGCTTTGCCCCAGTCTGAGGTCCAGAGTGCTCTGGAGAAGGTTTTCATCAAGGATACATTGTTGCATTCATATTTCCCTCGATCCTGACTAGTCTCCCAGTTCCTGCCGCTGAATAACAGCCCCACAGCATGATGCTGCCACCATGCTTCACTGTAGGGATGGTATTGGCCAGGTGATGAGCGGTGCCTGGTTTCCTCCAGACATGGTGCTTGCTATTCAAGTCAAGTCATCTTTATTTATATAGCACTTTTTACAATGCAGATTGTGTCAAAGCAGCTTTACAGTGATAACTGGTATATAATTTTGGCTGCACAGCAGCTCTTAAAGAGAAATGTTGTCATTGTCCAGGTTAAGTAAATTCAGAATTGATTCATTCTGTTGTAAGAATCAATAGTTATTAATTTATCTATATCAGCACTGGAGTAAACAGTGATGTCATCATCCAGCTCAGCTCAGTTCGCGTGTCTAACGACTATCAGAATGGACTTTATTGAGAAAGAGACGGCAGATCATGCATCAAGTTTTCTTTATTTTGCAAAAAGCACAACATCTTGTTTTTACTGTGAGTGCACACAACTAAAAGTAGACATTCTGTAGTTTCAATTGATGTATTACTTTTATCTGTATGACAAAAATTGACGAAGTATTTTAAGTCGATTTTGCTGCTATGTGAAGAAAATCCAGCAAAACGCGCCAGCGCGTTTACCTATGGGGGTAGGATTGTAGCTAAATTCCAAATAAATAGATTATGATCCACAAATAAATGTAAAGATATTCACAAAAAATAATCATATCCACAAATGAATAGAATGAGATCCACAAATATATGTTAGGAGTTTCACAAAATTTAATTGAATTCACAAATAAATAAAATGAGATTTGTTAATAAAAAACATATTCACAAATATGTTTTTATGTCACAAGCACAACTCTGCCTGCATTTATTTGTGAATCACCACCTGTACATTTGCGAATTGCTTTCTATGCATTTGTGGATTGCTGCAGGCATTTGTGGATCTCTTCCTGCGCATTTGTGAATCACTTCATGCATTTGTGGATTCTGAAACAATTCTAGCGTCACGACTGCAGACAAATCCACAAATAGGTCGACTCCACCCACCGACTACTCAAGCCAATCAGATAACGGCCACGTTGCGCTGACCAATCGCAGCACACTTTCGCTACAACCAATCACGTTTTGCTTTACAATCGGGGGCGGTCTTGTCCTGCATTGGCTTAGAAAGGCAGTAGAGGGTTCTTAAACAGTAAAAAGAGATTTAAAATTTATATTTCGTTAGACCATTAGACTGTGTGTCAAGCCAAGCCAAACTATTATATTTTATGCGCCATTTAAAAATGCCAGAGAAACAGTGCTCTCTGTTATGGGAACAACAAAGATATAATGGATACAGACGCGTTATGGAAGCGTTCAAGATTTAACAGAAAGCCTCAATAATTAGCTATTAACTTAACTGGATTTAACCTTGTTATAAACATGTGAGTTGATAACTGGTATATAATTTTGGCTGCACAGCAGCTCTTAAAGAGAAATGTCATTGTCCAGGTTAAGTAAATTCAGAATTGATTCATTCTGTTGTAAGAATCAATAGTTATTAATTTATCTATATCAGCACTGGAGTAAACAGTGATGTCATCATCCAGCTCAGCTCAGTTCGCGTGTCGATGCAGGCAGATCAAAACATTGTTGAATATCAAATGTCAAGTGTCCCCAACTAAGCAAGCCAAAGGCGACGGCGGCAAGGAACCCAAACTCCAGGTGACATCAGGTGGCAAACAGGTGTTAAAATGGAGAAAAAAACCTTGGGAGAAACCAGGCTCAGTCGGGGGGCCAGTTCTCCTCTGGCCAACAGCGAACAGTGCATGATTATGATTCAGGCAGCTTTCATATGTCCAATTGGGATTGCAACAGTCAAAGTATTTATTCCAGTTCCATCTAGTTGAGGATCGTATTCATCACGCCGGTATGTGACGGTTTGTTGAGGATCTGTGCCACTGGCTGTCGTGTCGATGAGGCCTTCACAGGGGATGATCTGGTTGACACAATCTCTGCTGACACTTCAGGGTTGCGTTTGTTGTCATCAGGACAAAGATTTAAATTTTTGTTTCATCAGACCAGAGAATTTTGTTTCTCATGGTCTGAGAGTCTTCCAGGTGGGCTCAGTTTAACTGCTCAAAGCAAACAAGGGACTCACGAACAACCATCACAAAACAAAAAAACAAACAAACAAACAAAAAAAAAAAACAGTCGTGGATCATCCAGGTAACCACACACAGTATTAAGAATCAATGGTTCACAAACTTTTGAACGGGGTCATTTTAATAAATTCAGCTATTTTTTTGTCTTGTGAATTATATGTAAACATCTTTTATGTAAAATATCTTAATCAGGACAGTACTAAATAAGAAATAACATGCATTTTGTATTATCTCTTTTATTTTGTTAAAATTTTTCACATTTTCACAGATTCTGCAAGGGGTTCACAAACTTTCAAGTGGCACTGTATGTACATGTAATTTTTTTTTTTTTTTTTTAAATAAATTTGCATAGATTTCAAATACACTTCTTTCACGTTGTCATTATGGGGTATTATATGTAGAATTTTGAGGAAAATAATGAATTTAATCCCTTTTGGAATAAGGCTGTAACATAACAAAATGTGGAAAAAGTGAAGCGCTGTGAATACTTTCCGGATGCACTGTATGTCTGATGTTTGTGTGATAAGTATTCACTAAGTTACAGTTCATTTTCTAACGACTATCAGAATGGACTTTATCGAGAAAGAGACGGCAGATCATGCATCAAGTTTTCTTTATTTTGCAAAAAGCACAACATCTTGTTTTTACTGTGAGTGCACACAACTAAAAGTAGACATTCTGTGGTTTCAATTGATGTATTACTTTTATCTGTATGACAAAAATTGACGAAGTATTTTAAGTCGATTTTGCTGCTATGTGAAGAAAATCCAGCAAAACGCGCCAGCGCGTTTACCTATGGGGGTAGGATTGTAGCTAAATTCCAAATAAATAGATTATGATCCACAAATAAATGTAAAGATATTCACAAAAAATAATCATATCCACAAATGAATAGAATGAGATCCACAAATATATGTTAGGAGTTTCACAAAATTTAATTTAATTCACAAATAAATAAAATGAGATTTGTTAATAAAAAACATATTCACAAATATGTTTTTATGTCACAAGCACAACTCTGCCTGCATTTATTTGTGAATCACCACCTGTACATTTGCGAATTGCTTTCTATGCATTTGTGGATTGCTGCAGGCATTTGTGGATCTCTTCCTGCGCATTTGTGAATCACTTCATGCATTTGTGGATTCTGAAACAATTCTAGCGTCACGACTGCAGACAAATCCACAAATAGGTCGACTCCACCCACCGACTACTCAAGCCAATCAGATAACGGCCACGTTGCGCTGACCAATCGCAGCACACTTTCGCTACAACCAATCACGTTTTGCTTTACAATCGGGGGCGGTCTTGTCCTGCATTGGCTTAGAAAGGCAGTAGAGGGTTCTTAAACAGTAAAAAGAGATTTAAAATTTATATTTCGTTAGACCATTAGACTGTGTCAAGCCAAGCCAAACTATTATATTTTATGCGCCATTTAAAAATGCCAGAGAAACAGTGCTCTCTGTTATGGGAACAACAAAGATATAATGGATACAGACGCGTTATGGAAGCGTTCAAGATTTAACAGAAAGCCTCAATAATTAGCTATTAACTTAACTGGATTTAACCTTGTTATAAACATGTGAGTTTGCAAAATAGATTAAACTGTCGTCACATAACAACAGCATTTCTCAAACATCGACGGATATGAGCAGCAAACCAGCTATTAAACATTAACAGGCCCTTAAATAATAAACATTAATTAAACGTTTTAACGTTACCATTGTTTGTAGAGAAGATATAGACTTTTTAAATGTGACAGGTTATTGAATTACATAGCCTATAGATTAAGTAAAATGTCCAGCAGTCAAACACTTATCACGCAAATATTTCAGATGAATCAGACTTAATAGTTTTTTTTTTTTATTATTGTAAAAGTTATTTACAGCATCCAAAATAAATACAAAAAGTGTATTTTTCAGCATTGCAACCTCTTTATTTGCATTATCCAAAACCATAGCTGCAGTGATGCAAAGGCTCGTACTGTTACATCACTGATGCTCATTCAGGCTTATATTTGGTATTATAAATGGTACTGTGCAAGTGTGGTATTACTGCCACTGACTCGTCGTTTCTCACCGTGCCGCTTGTAGACATTATAGCTGCATTTTCATAGACACTAATAATGTAATCCGTTTGTATATGATTATAATGCCTTCTATTTGCTGCATCGCGCCGTGCCGCGCCGCTCGCGTCAGGTAGACGTGTTATAGCTGGGGATCTGAATGATCATAATTCGTGCATAGCCTTTATCCCGATTCACTGATCCTGATGGTAATATAAAGAATATACTCTAAAAATCTTCTGTGTAGCGGACTCCGTCCGAATGATGGTCGAAACTTTACTGATGAGTTTCATCAAGTTTTATTGTACATTAGCTACCATGAAATGTCCGTTTTTAACTCCAGATAATCACTGTGAGCTTATGCCTTTTCAGGGTTGCTTAACAAACTGGTAAACTTTCTATCCGTAAGAAAACTCTGATGAACCGTAATAATGCGCACGACACGTTCTCTGTTCATTACTGCAGTTATCAGTAACACTCAGACCATAATACCCGTCAAAATAAGAGTCACCTTTTTGTAAGATGGATAATGCAGACCTTATATATAATTACACCCACAAAAATATGTACAAAACAAATTAAAAGATTAATCACAATAAAGTCTGTTACATTTGTTACACTGGGTGTTTTTATCACACAAACAGCACTTCAGCTCAATTCGAACGATGCACCCATGGTGGAATAGCTCCTTTCCACCTGAGCTCCTTTCACAGTCTGTTCCCGCCCCGATTGTAAAGCAAAACGTGATTGGTTGTAGCGAGAGTGTGCTGTGATTGGTCAGCGCAACGTGGGTGGAGTCGACCTATTTGTGGATTTGTCTGCAGTCGTGACGCTAGAATTGTTTCAGAATCCACAAATGCGTGCAGCAATCAACAAATCCACAGAAAGCAATTCACAAATGTACAGGTGGTGATTCACAAATAAATGCAGGCAGAGTTGTGCTTGTGACATAAAAACATATTTGTGAATATGTTTTTTATTAGCAAATCTCATTTTA